>VYZS01060851.1:0-82024 GCA_013400695.1 Neodrepanis coruscans
CCTAATATTGAGCCTAAAACTCCTATGACCTATGACTCTCCTGAAGACATTGATACATGAGAGTAATACAGTAAGTATTGAGTAATCACCTCAACAATAAAAATAATTCAAACTTAAACACAAGTTTTAATACCTCATTGAATCAAAGGTATAAAACAAAACAGCACATGCATTTCTAGCTTAGCAAACAAGACTACAGCAAGATTCTTAAAATTCGTATTTCCTTAGCTTAAGGAGTATCTGGACATGGAAAGTCCTTTCGCACAAGGTTATGTAGAGAGAGTAAATTATAAATATACATTAAAAGTTTCATTAATGCTTGTCAATCTGCTCCTAAAATATGTAATTAGAAGATCAAAAAACTAATTAGAAAGTCTGTTTGATCTCAAGAGTTTGGTTACACACTGACAATCTTGAAATAATTTGTATCAGAAAGAAGAACTATTGAAGCTTTACATCATTACACAACAGATATTTTCTAATATATAAAAATGGTGCACAGGCCTTTAAAATGAAAATTTTATCACTAAAGTAGTCATAAAAATAAGTAGTTCTTAGTAAGAATAATTCTTTATTAATCTATTTAAACCAGATAGAATTTTTTATTTAAAATTTCAAAAAGCTAATTTAGTCATAACAAAACAAATGTCATAGCAGCAGAAACACCTGAAAACCAACAAGAAATTTTGCAGGAAATAAGGATTTTACTCAGTGCTGACGTCATTTAAGTTCCCTCAGCTCTTGCCTTTCCAGGCAGTGGCCTGGGGACAGCACCTGCCAGGAAGCCTTGCCTGGTTCTTCCAGTTTCAAGAATCTTTCTTGGTTACACAGAATATTTCCATGATAAACCACTTGGGTTGAAATTCTGCACTTTGGCGTCTGCCTGGGAATTTTAATTATTCCTGTTTTCAGCCAGAAGAGTTACGAACTAGGGAAGATATATTAATGAGAAAAGTCAGTCTTTGCTTTGCAGGAGTGTGGGCATCTTGCAACAAAGATATCCCCATTTAAAAATCTTCCTGAATTTGCCAATGTTTATTAAAACTAAAGCTTTTATCCTACTCCATGGAGAGTAATGTTGTCATTTCAGAATTGGTTTGGGCCAGGCTAAGCATTGCTGACATAGAAGTGGTCACATCCTTCCCCTGCCCATCCCAGCTTAAGCTAGTAGTTAAGAAGTGACTCAGTGAACTGATTGCGAACTGTCGAAAAATTAACCTGACTTAAAACGACCAGCAATAACAAAACAAAAAAATTATCTGATGATAGTGTAAGCTCTGAACCATTAAGTACTGAATAATAATGAATATGCAAGAAGTAAGTAAATCAAAATTACACAGGCAGACTTAATTATACTATTTCCTAATTTTTGAGAGCTCAACTTTTCATTCATAGCAGTTAGCATTTAATGCAGTTTCTGTGAGTGTGTGACTTTGCTAGGTATTTCAAAAAATGGAAAACCTCACTACTTGACATGGTTGTGACATTTCCAAAACACCAGCAGCCCTCCAGTCACTTCAGCTAACAAGCTGTGTCTGCTGGAGTGGCCATAGAGTCCTACTGTAGGGAAGGACAATGGACAGCAGAGGTAGGGGTAAGATGCTCTTCTGGTGGGCTTTGAAGCAGCAGAGAAGCACCAAGTTTGCCAGCACCCGGATGCCCTCCCAGACGCCCACATGAGCCAGCTGTCTCTCCCTGTCCTTCCTAATCTCCAGCCTGATGCCTCCTTCTGTACCTCAGAAAACTCACTCCAGTTCCACACTTCAGATGAGCAAGTTCTCACCTACATTTGTGGATTTATAAGTCCTACCTACTCCCAAGACACTCTGAGCATCACCCCCTGCTTCCCAACCCAACTTTCAGACTTTTTTACAGCCTGAAGACCCGCTTGGCTTCTCCTCCATCCTCCTTCTCCCATGCTGCCACCCTGATCTCCCTGTTCCAGGCTCAGCTCCATGTTCATGACACCCTCTTTTTCCAGTTGTCCACATTACCTCCTCCTTGCCCAAGCCTGTACTAGGGGCTTCTTTTCCATCTCCTCTTTTCCCTCATTGTCATAGATTACCACTGAAATTTCCTTGTCTCCCTTGCTCCTCTTACACTGCTCATGTTCCTTCTCCTACAGCTCATAATTTCTGACTCCATCCACTCTCAGTGTCCCCACTCTTGCTGGCCCATTTTTCACCCCAGCACACTATGTCCTTGCCTGACCTCTACAGCTTCCTTCAGTTAGTCTCAGCCTTGCTTCTACTTCTTCACTCACCAGTTCCCCTCAAGAAAAACTCAAGTCCTACTTCTCATCCAGAAATGAAAATAGTTCAGCAGTCACTGTAAAGTGGTTTACACTCATACTGATTCCAAAGTTTTCCTCCTTCAAAGCCCTCTCACCCCTGGAACTCGTGTGGCTGCACAGTGACCCAGCATAGGAAAATGCAACAGCTGAAAATTAACCCATTCACACAAAGAAAAGGTTGAATTTCAGCAATATCAGCTTCCTGCTCTGGCATATTGATGAGTTCACAGTGTTGAGAGTAAGGCAGAATCCTCCTTTGCAGCAGCAGCAAAGACTTACATAGATGTAGTTGTTTGACCTGGGCTGGATGCCAGGAGCTCACCAAAGCCACTATATCACTTCTCTCCTCAGTTGGACAGGGGAGAGAAAACTTGACAAAAGGTTCATGAGTTAGGATGAGAAGAGATCACTCATCAGTTACTGTCATGGACAAAACATACTCAACTTGGGAAAGTTAACTGAATTTATTACTAATCAAATCAGAGGAGGATAACAATAAGTAAAACAAATCTTATAAACACCTTCCCCATACCTCTCTCTCCTTCTCAGGCTTTATTGCCAATTCTCTACCCTCTACCCACAAGCGGTGCAGGGAGACAGGGAATGAGGGCTGTGGTCAGCTCATTATATGTCACTTCTGCCACTGCTTCCTCCTCAGGGAATGAAGTCCTTTCCCTGCTCCAGCATGGGGTCCCTTCCACAAGAGACAGTGTGTAGAGGACTCCAACCTGAGCCCTTCTCATAGGCTAGAGTTTGTCACAAACCACTCCAGCGTGGGTTCCTTTTCCACAGGGTGTAGTCCTTCAGAATCACACTGCTTCACTGTGGGTCCCCTGTAGGATCGCAAGTCCCACCAGCAAACCTACTCCATTGTGGGCTCCTCTCTCCAGGGGGCCATATGTCCTGCCAGGAGCCTGCTCCAGTGCCAGTTTCCCACAGCCTTCTTTTGGGCATCCACCTGCTCTAGCAGGGGGTCCTCCATGGGATACAGGTGGATATCTGCTCCCCTGTCGATCTCCATGAGCTGCAGGGGGATAGCCTGCCACACCATGGTCTTCACCACAGGCTGCAGGGGAATCTCATCTTTGGTGCCTGCAGTACCTCCTCCCCTTTCTTTTTCACTGACTTTGGTGTCTGCATAGTTGCTTTTGTTACACATTTTCACTCCTCTCTTCTCTGGCTGCCCATAACTTCCTTCTTAAATGTACTATCCCAAAGTCATTTCTACTGTCACTGATGGGTTCAGTCTTGGCCAGCAGTGGTTCTGACTTGGAGCTGACTGGCATTGGCTCACTTGGACATGGGGGAAGCTTCTAGCAGCTTCTCAGAGAAGCCACGCTTACAGCCCTCTCTTACCAGAACCACCCCACTCAAACCCAGTGCAGTGTATTAAAGCAGTCTTGCAATTATGGTTTTAGCAAAAAAGATTTGAGGAAGATTTAAGGAAGCAGTGAGAAATCAGTCTTAAATGGAAGAACACACCATGGGGGCACTGCTGCTTAATTTCATGCCAGAAACATCTCACAACTCCTCAGCTACTTTGTTCTTTAAGACAGTTGTCTTGCAGGAGGTGTCATGCTTTGGTAGAGTGAGAGTAGTTTCATATCAAATAAACTTCTCCAAAAGAAACCTGTAGACTATCTAGGAAAAAGACTAGAGAAAAATATCCAAAAAGTTATTAACTTCAGAATAAAATGCAGGAAAAAATGGCTGGCCTGAAGTGAGACACTTCCTATGTTATAATCCCTGAAGAACATGCAACTTCCACAGTAGTTGCACTCCCGGTTAAAGTGCAAGAAATGTAAAAATTAAGGACATTCATCAGATGAGGTTTTGGAACCCATTATGCATATTCTATTTACATGTAGTCTGTATGCAAATTTGGGTGACCTTGTCAGAGAGGAATGTGGAAGAACTCTTTTTGCTGGGATGGCTTATTCTGTTCAGGGAAACAGTTTAGTTTTGCCTGTAAAGGAACTGCACAAAACACATATCTGTTAGAGAAAGTTATCACTATGCCCTTGTATGTGCTATTGTCAGGAAAGACCTTTAAACACAGGCAAGATCTGGCTCACCAAAATGACCTTCCTGCAGAAGCATTTCTGAGCTTGCTCTGCAGTGCTTTTCTCTTTCTTTCTCTTTGTTGCAAAACATTAATCTAGATTCATAATTCAGATCCTCAAAAGAAGCAAATAAGGTTACATCAGTGCTTGAATCCGTTTCTAAGTTTTGCACATAAAATTGTGAACCAACATTTTTCGTGAATGAAATAGCTAGAAAGAGCCCAAACATTTGTGTATGTGTTCACTGCTGACAAATACTTTTACCAATTTCAGAAACCTTCCGAGATTGATGCAATGTGAGAAATTCTCAGAGGCCATAGCATACAGCACCACCTTCACATAGATAACCAAAAGTATTCTGCAAAAGAATGCTGTCCTCTTTTTGAGGTGCCAGATGGGTGAATCTTAAAACTGCCAAACATGATATTGCAGAGCAACCAAACTAATTTTAATTATAAACCTACTTCAGATCATCCAAGCTGTATACAGAGTAATTCAAAAAAAGGAGAAACAGGAGAACGAATGGGTGGATGAAAGTAAAAAGTCCAGGCCTGCTCCTCTTCTTGAGATCATATAGACAAAAAGCTGCCTCCCAGAAGAAGGCCTCTTTGTAACATGCTGATTTTCAGACAGTACATCCTACTTCACAGCTGCTGTGCTTCCAGCAATGATGATTGCTCCCTTTCTCACTGCTTTATACATGAGTCAGCCTGGAGACCTATTCAGCCCCTAAATATGTGCTTAAGTCTTTCCATATTCAAGAAAGAAACTCCTACAAAATATAATGAAAAGTATGTGCCTAAGTGTTTACCTGAATAAAGCCACTCTGCTGAATCTGGGCCAAAATGTCAAGTGCATGTCAGGCAAACTCAGGATTTCAGCAATGCTCCCAGTTTGTGGAGCCTTTACCATGAAAAGTACTGCATCCCCAAGAGGGGAAAAGTTTTTCCTGGAAAGCAGCCCAGAGCTAAAGGAGCCATCAGATCAAAGACAAGTCTTACCTCCCCCGCTACAGCCCTCACTTCCCCAAACAGCATATCAAAGCAGAAGAGGGCTAAATAAAGGGGAAAAAATAGATTTTTTTTTTCTAACAGAGAAATGAGAGGTTGTCCCAACTCCCACTTGGTTTCTCCAATGCAACTAGGAGCAGGCTGTTGCTAGCTTGGAAGCTCATAGACTGCGAGATGGGAAGTCATGGAGTGCCAGTGTCAAGTTATTTATTGACATCTCCTGCCTCCAAGTCATTCCACAGCTTGGCAGTGCACAAGGAGGATGTTCAGATTCACCACAGCAGGCTGACCTTTCTACTTCCACAGACAGAATGGTGTCCAGCCCCTGTGATTCAAGAAGCCATGGATACTTTTGTTCGTTGGCTATCATTCATTAGATTTGGGAGACTGAGCTGTTTAAGCTCAAACGTCCTGGAGTGAAGAAAAAAAATGTTGCACATTTTACATTATCTCTTGCAAATATGAAAGCCTGCTGCAATCTTCAGATACAATATTTATGAATTGGTCTTTCAGCCAAATCCACTTTTGCATAAGGATACACAGCTGCTGGTACCCAAAAGTATGATAGTTCCCAAATATATCACTGCCATTTTTAAAATCATTCTAGAGGCTTTAAAATAATACTTCTTTCATTGTAAGTGAAATCTCTAGTTCTGATGTTTCAAAGACAGTCTGAAATTAGCTGAGTTCTGTTTGTGTTTGTTTGTTTGTGCACAAGTATAATTGATTAAATCAGCACAAGCGTAACTGATTATACACTCCAAGAAAACCACTGAAGAATTCAGCAGCAAACGCAGCAGCATTGTGAAGAGCCATACCCAATTTTTATGCTTACAACTCCTACACAGAATCCCCTCTTAATTATACAGTAGCAAATTTGAAATACGTCATCACCTCCCACCACTGGATAACGTAGATTTTGAATGAATGTAACCTGCATTTTTCAACACTTCTAAAGAATTTTTTTAGGATGTCTCTTTAAACTTTTTTTCACAAAAAGGGAAAATTAGTATAGAGGAATATTTAAATATTCAAAACTTATAAAGAAAGTCATCCCTCTTTCATCAACCAGTGCAATGACCCTCTAAGAGTTTCACACTGAGAAAAAAATATGCAGAGAAATATGTCAAGTCTAATGCCAATTACGACTCTGAAAATATATACATTATAGACTGGTCAAATGAAATGTGAAATTCAAAGTTAAAAAATGAACTTATATTCATCAGTCCTCTGAAAAAATAATTTATTTTTAATGGAAATAGAAAAGCTATCTTTAACAAGTTTCTCATTCAGTCAACAACAATAAATCTATTGTTCAGATATGGTTTAAATGGGTCTTTGGAAGACGAGGGTTTTGAGAAAATCAAATAGAAATTGCATTAAAGAAGAAATGTTTCTTTAGCTGTCATTACTCCGTGTATATATAGCCTGCCGTTTTTGATTCATTTTAGGTTTGCCAAAGTAACAGGCAATTGGAAAAGTGAAACTAAAAAATTATTTGCAACCTTTACAATAACAGAATATGTGTTTTCTTGTTTAAGGGAGAATAAGCGAGTTTAGCGTTATGTCTTTTACTTTAAGAAGCATGTCTGCAGGGATCCAGAGGCTGAGAAACAAACAGTAAGCTCATAACTTCAGTTTGAAATGCTACACTATACATTAAGAAGCCATACACCTACTATTTATTTCACAAGCATGAATTAGGTCTTCTGGAAAAGAATACAAATTTCAGTCAGACTCGCAAAAATATAACAATACTTGGCACTCTGAAAATGCTTTTCATCTGAAAAATGCAAACAATTAAGAGGTAGTAGGGCCAACTGAGCCATTGTGCAGGACACCAACGGAACCAGGACATCCAGGGAAAGTTCCAACGCCATCAGGTGTTGCACAGCTGGAAGCAAAGTGCCTGCGGCGACAAGGCACTGACTGATGTAATCTTACCACAGAGATGGATCAACGCCCAAACAAGCCATCACTGTAGCTCCTCTTTCTGTCAATGGTATATTTAGCATTCCAGAGGCCCCTGCTTTGTGCCGCCCTCTGACATCTGGTTATGAATGGCACCCAGAATTGATCATACCCTACAATACTCTGTAAAGCTGCCCTAGTTTATGGATCAGAGAAGTGATGCACAAAAAGCATTATGTATGTGGTCTAAGCTCATAACATTGCACAGCAGAAGAATTATGAATAAAACCCATTTCTCTGGAGATATCCTGTTTTGTCACTGACTGCAATTCTATGCCAAATGGTTATTTTATCGGTCCAAAACTCAATTTGCTGCTGAAACCCCTCATCAGTACTTCAGAGGAAATTCTAAGATTCTACCCAGAAGAAGAGGAAAGATTACAGAGATGAATATTGTGCAAATAAATCTCTGCCTGTATCCCCAATCTCACAAACTGCTTCTTTGCCCTAAGGCAAGTACCTTCAAATAAGCACCTGTACATTTAAAGGGCCTAAACAAGTGAAATTAAATTCCTGGGAACATGCATGATGCATATCAACTTTTTATAGTGCTGTAGTCAGTGAAGGTGAGAATAACAGAAGGATAACTGAGAGTGTGAGACAGTAAGAGAGGAGAAAGGAGGAGAGGGCAGGGTGGGAAGTAGAAGGTCCTAAGACCTGATTGAAGTAAAAAGATCCTAGTGAAGGAAGCTAAAGATTCAAATTCAGAAATATAAAAGAGGGAGAGGGAAGAGTTAGAATACAAGGTGAGTTTAAAAAAAAGCATTTAAAAAAAATCAAACCCAAAAAGTGACAGAGAAAGTTTAGACCTCTCAGAAACTCCAGTCTGCAATTCTCTGTCAGCCAAACTCTCCTTGATTTCAGTGGGAGTTTTGCCTTAATGAGGGCAGCAGGATAGGCACCAAACACAGCTTTAACCCTTGTACTTGAATAACAGCAAAATATAGCAAGATATTCCGTTGTACAAAAAGACGATGAATTTTTGAAGAAATATGAATATTAGAGGCCAGGCAGCATAAATATAACTGCTACAATTTGCTGAGTTACATCAATGTGCATCAGCTCACAATATGGTCTTTTGTGATGAAAAGAAAGAAAAAAGATGAAAAAAATGACTTGTGCCACTCTACAAACAATCAAATTAAATGTCTAGAATTATTCCAGAAAAGTTTTTATTGACTGCAGTGATCACTCAAAAAAATGTAAGATTCTTCAGTCCTTCTTATAAAACAATATAAATACAAGAGTGATTATGAGTGACCTATTTATTTTTCATCAGTTTTTCTCTTGCTGAAATTGTTGCAAATGCACCCAGCTGGTTCACAGAACTGTTGTATGATTAGACTATTTGTTTTAATCAGTCTTTAATATACTGAAAAGAAAGTATTAAATAAATAGTTTGGAGAATAAAATATTCTTCTTATTAGCCAAAGAAAATGCAAATTAAAACAATTCCATGTTTACTTTATGAACAGGATGAAGATTCTGCCTAACCAAGTAGTGTCCTTAATTGTCCATGTAGAACTCATAAGGTGTTTTGCCCTTTATAAATCATAAATTTAAGGAACCCTCACTGGAAGTGTAACCAGAATGTGAGTATGTCTAATGCGAAGTCTCCAATTTAAAACCTTTTCCTGTTTTAGGTGTCAAAACCAGGAACAGACAAAATACCACAAGTAAAATTCATAAAATTACCAATAAAAATGTCAGGGTAGATATCCTGAGTGAAAACTAGGAATACCTGATCACACTGCACACAATATTACTGACTAGATTTTGCAAGCATACCATTCTTATCCATAATATGGAAAATACGTCAATTCTCCGTGAAATATTAATGAGAGGTGTCCCACCTAAACCAAAAAGTCTAGGACATGCTCAAAGTCAGGCTTGTTCAGCCACTGACTCAATCAGATAATCAGTAATTTTCACGTTTTGCATGGTTACATCCACCTGTTGATTTAGAGATTACAAGTGGAAGCTGCCTTATTAAAATTGTTCTCCAGCTTAAAAATTTGACACACCTAACAGAGGGAATCAAGAGAAAAACAGTCTGGTGTGCTCATCAATGATAAAAGGATAATAAACAATCCAACTTAATTATTATTGTTTCCAGGGGCTAAAATCATGCTTAAGGAAATTCATTGCCATCTGTAAACCTGTTAAAGTTGATTATAATTTTCTTGTGCTGGTTTTCTTCCCAATGGTTGGACAGCATTGTCTGTTTTTAAAGGAAAAAACCCCAAAGCTGCTTGAATCATAAATTGTTTATCCCATAGTAGAACAAACCATAGTAGTGAACTTCAAGAATGGTTACCAAATTAGAATAGAGAGTGAAAAACAAGTACTTTCCTGTTCAAGGCTTTGTTTTTAATGCATTTTTATTTTTAACTAGATTGAGTGCTGATTACAGAAAATTCAAGTCTACCCGGACATCAGGCTGCTCAATTGACTGAGAAGTTTGATGACTTCTCTAAAAAGTGAGGTCTGTGCATGAAATTAAATCAGTATCACTGGTCCCANTCTCATTCTCAGTTCAGAATTTCAAAGCCTCATCTTGTACAGACAGATAAATCTGTAATTACAGCAACACAATGTCAGGGAAGATGACCACTTTTGCCCAAATCCTCTTGCTGACACCAGGCAGCAGCGAAGACTGGGGAAGCCTGCGTCAGCAGGGCAGGCATGGAGCAACCCCAGTCTCCCAGTGGAGACTTCTTCAGCCAGGTATTGTATCTCAGTATTCAATGCCGTTTGGTGGGATTGCTTCCCTGAATGAACTGCCTTCCGAACCTACTTGAACTCAAGAAGATAAGGCTGTCTATCCTCACCATGACTGCATAACTCCATAATAGGACACCAGGGAGTGATCTCAAGCACTATATCCTGCTTTTTGGGGTACACAGAATCACAGAATTATAGAATATCCTGAGTTGGAAGGGACCCACAAGGGACCCTGCATGGGCAATCACCAACCATATAAGGTTTAACAAGGGCAAGTGCCGGATTCTGCACCTGGGATGGGGCAGTCCTAGTTGTGTGTACAGACTAGGGAATGAGACTGGATAGAAGCACTGCAGAAAGGGACCTGGGGGTCCTGGTCAGTGGCAAATTGAATGTGAGTCAGCAGTGTCCTGACAGCCAGCAGCGTCAACCGTGTCCTGGGGTGCATCAGGCAGAGCATTGCCAGCTGGTCAAGGGAGGGGATTGTCCTGCTCTGCTCTGCGCTGGGGCAGCCTCACCTTAAATACTGTGGGCAGTTTTGGGCACCAAAATATAAGAAAGATATTAAGTTATTAGAGAGTATCCAAAGGAAAACCAGGAGGATGGTGAAGAGTCTAGAAGGGAAGCCTTACGAGGAGCAGCTGCTCACTTTGTCTGTTCAGCCTGGAGGAGACAGAGGGGAGACCTTATTGCAGTCTTCAACAGATTTGGCTCATGCCTTGGCTCTGCTTTGGAGCATTTCAACTAGCTTCTCCCATTCACCTATTCCATGGCAGATGTGTTATAACGAGGCCAGCCCTGAGCAGTGAAGGTACAAGCCACCAGGAGCCTCTTGACCTTGAGAGCTAAGGGGTGACAGATGCTTGCCCACTTCATTTTGAAGAGCAGACAGTAGGAGACCACTTGGCTCAGCACTCTCTCTCAGCCATGGCCACACACAGGTGCAGAAGTGCAAGTAGAAGAACAAGGCAAACTAATGGTGGTATTTATTCGGGATACTCACCAAGCTTCCAAGAATGTGCAGCTCAAAACATCTTAAACCAGAGGTAGTGATTTTAAGTTTAATAGCCCTTGATGTATTTCTCTTCCATGAACTCATCCAGTCACCTCATTAGCTGATGTAACCTCATCCTGTGGTGAGGAGCTCAGCAGTCTGACCACACCATGTGAAGAGCAATCTCCCTTTGTTTTCATTCCTGCAACTGCCTGCTTCACCCTGGTGCCCTCTGCTGCTGCTGCTGTGATCCTGATTTGCCTTTGCTTAATTTTACAGGTTTCTGTTGAATTGTTTTATCAGTGTTGTCAGTCCTCAGACAGTTCCTCTGATCACCTTTGCTACGTCCCTGAAAACCTCCTCCCTTGCCATTATACACCTTTCAGGTACAGTCCAAGATACTGAAGATGTGGGCACACCACAGCTTCTATAGTGAAATAATGAGGATTTTATTATTATTATTTTCCATCCTTTAAAAAATAATCTTGATGTTCTATTTCTCTTTAGTTTTCAACTCACATCTGCACATTGCATTGTTTTTTTTTCTCCCTGAGTTGTCCATGGAAGATTTTATCAAAGCTTCTGCATCTTTAGTAACCTGTAGCAATTAATTTCTATGATTATATTCATCTCACATGAAGATACTAAAAGAAAAAGGATGACTGAAATGTGCCAGTACATGATGCTCCGTCATGCCAGAACTTCTTGTACATTTTAAAACAACAGAGCTTTCATACCTGAACTTCCAAATTTCCATTCTGATCTCAAGTGTACATACACATCCTCTAGATTTTTTTCCATATCATCATTTCACTTGGCTCCCTAAAAACAGTAGTAAAACAGCTGAGAAACACCTTCTGTCATAATCAGGCCAGCAGTAGACCAGCTGTTTTACACTGACCTGTGCCCAAGCAGGAGAAGGTAAGGTAACTGGCTGTTCCCACCACCAATATGGTCAATTTTGGGGTATCTTAGAGCTCTGGGCATGCTACCTGCCACACAGACACAGAAAAAAGAGATGGCATTGCACCAGACAGCTTGCAGGCAAAGGAGAGGAGAAGGAAGAGCAGGCAGGTACTGAGAGAGTACTGGGCAAAGTGTGTGGCAATATTACTTCCTAGTGACAAAAGTCTAAGCTCACCAGTGATCTAACTTTCGTAAGAGTTTTACTTTCCTGAAGTCACAGGTGAGTTTTTAAACTGAAGCAGGATTAAAACACAGCACTGGGGATGCGTAAAACCACTCCTCCCAAACGTGGCAATCAGCATGCAAGAAACACTGATTTCTGCCATGGTCCTTGGATAGAGGAACAGAAATGTCTTTACCAAAGTGTAATTAAAAACATTTTGGTTGGACTGAGCTGTGCTTCATCGTTTGCCTTCAGGGGGGAAGAGACACAGGAAGAGAAGCATACAAAATAGTACTTACCCCTCTATTCCCAAAATGTACATCAAATTTATGTGTTCAAGGCCAAGAAAGTCATGCTCCCATATCCCTCAGTCTAATCTGCCAACACCCTTCAGCCACCACAAGATAAATGCAAGGAGTGGAGAATGAAGCACATCTGCAGTTTCTCAACTCCTTATTTAGAGCACGGGCCTACATGACCACATCCCTTTTCACCCCCCAGCCGTTCCTGCCCTACAACTCTTACATTTCTGAATTCAGCAGGCAATATACTGTCATATATATAGTGTGGCCCACAGCAAGTCATAATAAAGAGTCATGGCTTTAATTCCTCCCAAAAAACTGTGTGATGCCAAAAGCACTGCTACATAAACAAATCCACCACCCTCCATGCATTCTGCTTAAATCGTATTACATGGTGTTTCCTTTTCCAACTTCAATAATCAAGACCCATAAAATTATTCTATCAGATGATGCTGATTTATGACTGAATTAAATTAGCTAAAATACAAATATTTGCATGGCTTCAGCCTACTTTTTGCAAGAATAAAAAAATAAAGATCAATGATCAATAGAAAGTTAAGCTAAATCCAGGAAAAATACTTTTGTACACATAATGATCCCTCTACAAAATCTGCAACTCAAGTGCACCTGCCCTAAGAACCTGAAAACAAAACTATAAACACAAATGGAAGTTACTTAAATTCATCCAAGACAGAAAAAAGCAACTAAATGCACATAAAATGTATATTTAACTGTTATTTTTACCAGTATGTCATTTACCAATCCAGGGGAGGGACAAAGAAGCAGAGGCAGAGGCTAAAAAACACAGCAGGCAGTGTGGGGAAGAAGATGAGGAGTAGTACCACGACCCCAGTCATTGAAAGACTGGAAACCACTGCTTTTGCTAAGATGTCCCGTCCCTGTACAGGACAAAAAAAAGTCTAAACTTTTGTTTTTCCCACCCTTGCTTCTTTTGGTCTGGATTTACCACGTCTATCCACAGTTCTTGCACTTTGTTCCCAAGTTTTGTCATCTATGACCCCACCAAATCCTTTGTCTTAATTCAAAGTCTCTGCTCTTCAATTTCTCAATGTCTCTATCACCAATACTTCTTCTCAGTTCTAGTCCCACAATTGCTCGTTACCATGTATGTGAATTCAGCGGTTTCCTTCTCCGCCCTGCCTTGGCATCACCAGGCACACTCTGCCACCAAAGATACAATTGAGACAGTCTTCAGTGATCCCTCCTTATGGTGTTTGCTGCAGCAGCATCTGGGAAGAATAACCGTGGGGGAAAAGCCACCCTGCCCTTCAGCCACCCAACTGGAGGTCTCATCCTTCCCAGGAAGATGGGCAGTTGCTCAGCTCCTAACAACACCAGGGTGGCTCAGCATGCCTTGTGCTGAGAACACCTCCTGCAAGTTCAATGATCAAGCCCTCAACTTCCTCTACTGGAAACACCTAATCTGAGCATTGTGACAAAATTATAACTCCGGAAGCTTCTCAGAGGCTCAGCATAAGACACATCCCCATTACAAGACTGATTTTGAGCCAAGTATCTTTCCCCTGATCCAAAACATGAAGCCACAAGAATTCAACAGTCTCAGTGAAAGTGTTTCTCAATATAGCCAAAGAATGCAGATTCACAGAAAAGATCAAGGTCTCCTAATGCAGGATGATGTATACCTAAACAATCTTCATCAGATATATGGCCAAAGAATACATTTCCCTCTAACCATGTTCTCAGAAACAGCTGAATCATTTCACCTGAAACTTCCCAAAGATAGTCTGTCTTCAGCAGACACTCAACCCGGAAAATGTCAACCTAGGTTTAAGTTTAGCATATGCATAAGCATCTGATAACAGAACACTGTACTAGAAAGCACTAGATAATTTTAACTGTTGACAACATTGTTGCCTGTGATAAAATAACAACTCCTTCAAATTCTCTTGCATGCTCCAGGGCAGATATTTGGGCAAAAAATTTTAATTCTGCAAAGTATAGTCTGTGGGTTTGACCCTGCACGTATGCAGGGCGGCACCTTTGTTTTTGAGGGAAAGAAATTTCAGACAAGCCTATGGTCTCCAGGCTTTGGAGCAGGGCACAGAAATATTGCCAGCTTGGGGAATCACCCTGCTGTCACATACCTGCTTCTGGAAAACCTTTATTTTCACATGTTCAGTGAGACAGTGCACATCTTGGCAATTAAGTTCTCCAAATACTCCTACTTCCAGGCCATCTCTGCAGAGCAACTATGTGTCCACATTTCATCTACAGAAATGTATGCAGGATTGGGCTCTCAACCAGCTGACAGCTCTCAGAATCAGACACCGATCAGCAGATGAGCTGGTTGCATCTGGACACTATGAACACTAATTATCTGGTACCACCAAACAAACTAAATCCACAAGTCAGTGCATTAACATCTCGCACCAGCATAAGGGAAGAGATAATTTTCCACTTCAAGAGGCAGCCACTTGTTGAACTGAATGCTCAGGTTAGCTATGCACATCTAAGAGATCCCTACAGCCCTTCTGGAGATTTAGCGCCATGAAAAGATCCAAGTTCCTCTACTGGCTGTAACGCTTATAACCGCTAATTATTTCTGAGTCACTTGAGTAAGCTGCCATCCTGGAGACAGTTAAGGACTACGGAGCAAAGTTTCTGGATGACCGTGCTTGCTAACTGACGAATCAGGCTAGTGACCATAAAGGAAAAACACCATAGCACAACTCCGTGAATCCGGTGTTGCCTTTCAGCCGCGGATTTAACGTTTACCCCGTTCCATACGGGGAAGGAAACACCCGGGAACCCAGCGCAGGGCGGCTGCAGCAGCAAGGCTCTCCCAGCACATGACACAACCTCTGCTCCCACCAGGAGCCTTCGCCCACTCCAAAACCCCTCTGATCTTACTGGAAGTTTTCCTTGACCAAAGAGTGCCCGGTCACATCGCAGACCCAGTGCCAGTCTAGCCTGTATGAACACTCAAAGTCAAGAAAGCTCCAACCACACCAAAACGAGACGGGGAAGAAGGACAGTTTGGAGGTAGAAATTATTTTCCCAAAACGAAGGGCCCACCCGGCCGGACGCCGCCAGCCCGCCGGGACAGACAGGGGGCACATAGTGTGCTACCCACGGAAACTTTCCCGCGGCAGAGGCGATGTCACCCCGCGCCATCGGGCGCCTCCGTCACCCTCGCGGTGCGTGGGGCAGAGAGGAACTGACCTGGTCGCCGCCGCGGGGGGGTCACTGGTGGGAAAGCATCCCGCGTGGGTGCCTGAGGCGGGTGTCGCGGGTGGGCGCCCCGCGGGGCAGAGGGAGGGTCGGGGCCGCAGGGCCGCGCGTTACCTGGGGTGCCGGTGCTGCGGGAGCGCGGCGGGGAAGCCCCAGCCGCCACCGCCGCTGCNGGCGCTGCGGGGGCTCACCCCGCGCCCCGCGCCCATGGGCTCAGCCGCGGCCCCGGCGGCAGCGATCTCCGGCGGCGACTTTTTCCACCGCTCGCTCGTCTTCTCCGGCAAAGAGAAGGGAGGGGCGGACAGGGGGGAGACCAAACCCAGGACTGGTGCTCAAAATGGGTCAGGGAGGGGAAAAGGGACCCCGGGGGTCGGCGGCCCCCTCCCCGCGACGGTCTCCGGGAGGGCCGCACTGGGGCGGTGGGTAGCGAGAGGGCTGCGGAGGAGCTCTCCCGCCCCGGCTCCCTGTGCACAAGTGCAGGGAATGTTCCACTGACCTACATATTTTTCCAAACATACGTGACCTTTTTTTTTCTCTCTCTCTCGTTCTGTGGGAGGAGACAGGCGAGGATCCAAGAAAAGGAGAAGCTGGAAAGAGAACGAGAGGGGAAGCAGGGAAAAAAATAAAAAGCTCAACCAAAAAGCCAGCCCCGCATCAAGGATGGTTTCACACCGCCGCCGCGAGCAAACCCCGGCGTGCCCACGTTTACATATGTCTGTAGCGACATCCCCGCGCTACATCGGCGGCCGCCCCGGTGGCCTGACCTCAGGAGCCCCAGCCGATGCCGCCGGCCCCGCCGGGCAGGACAGCGCCCAGGTGCCTGGCTGCCGGCTCCCGGGGCGATGAGGCGGGACCCCAGCTCCGCTCTGCTCGGCGGGCTGGAGACGGCCCCCCGGTTCGGACCCTGCCCTGGGGGGTGACCCCGCGTCCTGCCCGTGTCCACTGCCCCGGCGGTGGCGGGAGGAGCCGGGACGGAGCGGGCACGGCATCTCACTGCCCCGGGGCAGGTTCGCGGCCTCGCCGGGCACAAGCAGGAGCTCCCGATCTGGTTATGCAACGGCGCACAGGCAATTGGAGCAAAACCTTGACAGAGAGCGCTTTTTTTTTTTTCCTTGTTTCAAAGTAGGTCATTCTTTTTATTCCCTATTTTGCCTTTTTTTTCCCCCTAATAATCCTCCTACAAAGTGGCCAGTAAGAGGGAAGGTGGTGTGCTGGAGCCGGGGAGAGGCTGGTGAACGGAGCCTTGCTCTCGCTTCGACGGGCACTCCTGCCAGCTTCTGGCGACGGTTCCAGCGGGGCCAGGGGTTGCCCTTCCTCCCCAAGGAGGGAAGAAATGGCCGGGGAGGGGGGGCCCGTCTCAGGCGCAGCCGCTGCGCTCCCCTCCACTCCTCGTGCCTGCCGCCGGCGGCATCCCCGGGCTCTTCCTGCCCCGGGCCCCGCCAGCTACTGCCCCATGCTCGCTGTTGCCCTCGTACCGTTTCTGCACCCGGGGCTTGCTGGCACTGCTGGCAGGCACCTCTTCCACCCGCAGAAGGGGTCTTCCCCCGAGGTGCAGGATTTGTTTTCAGAGCAGTTGTGTTTTGTTCAGAGGAAGGATTTGTTGGGGAGGGAAAGCCTCTGTAGCTGGTGCTACAGAAGGCCTGACCCTACCAGAAGGCCTGACTGCACAGCCGTACCTGTACCCGCAGTTTGTGTGATGGGCCAGAGAGTGTTTCCCCATCTACCCTGGTGCATCCTGCCTCGCAAAATACCCGCCAACAGAGACCTCTCTGCCATATCGGGTGTGCGTGTGTGGGCACAGAATGTGGTCTCATGGTTGCTCCAGCTACCTGTCTCCAGCAAGGAGCCGTGCTGCTTCTCCCAATACCCACACCAGCCAGCTCACACAGTTATCCTGCTGTGATGTCTGTCTACCCGCTTACACCACATCCAGCCAGTTATTTGATCCAATTCAATCCCCTATGCAAATGTTAGTAACTACAAAATACGGAAAAATGTTGCACTCCTTTGCTGAGCACTTCTACACCATACTTTATACAACAGACATGACTAATGCTGAAAGGGTAAAGTTGTTTACTTTTAACCAAGATTAAATACAAAACTTTGAAAAGCTCCTCCCTTCCTTTGGATGAAACCCAGCATTTTATTCCCATTTGGAAATTGTCAAACAGTGGTTAAACAATCCTTTGGCAAACAAGTAGTGCCTGAGGGAATAAAGTATCAGATACATGGGGAGTGGAATAAAAGACATTTCTGCTCCTGAGGTACTTTTCGTGTGTTGCACAATGAAATATAAAATCTCCAAGCCTTGTAAGGTTAAAGAGGAACTTCCCATGATTATATACAACCACATGATTTTATTACAGTCCTTTTGAAAACCTACCAAAATCCTGCCCCAAATCCAACCCTGTCTTTTCAGAAGGTGGGAAACCAAGTACCTTGAGGAAAATACCATGTTGAGAAAGGCAATCAGAGACACAGGGGCGGATGTACAAAATTAAACTCTACCATGTCTTAACACTTTCCCTGTGAATTTCAAAGGACTCCATTGCACAAGTGAACAAGTGAGACTGGTTGAAGTTTGTTTCTTAATTCATTCCCTAGGTTACCGATGTAAACTTTAATTAGGACAACAAAGAACAGAGAGACTGAGGGTGAGGCAGGCTTTATCCAGCCCATACCTGAACCCTGTTGTGAAATACCAGCCATTCAAAACACATAGCCTTTCTCTCAGGCCAGTGACACATAAAAAAATAGCCAAATACTGTAAATACTGAATTTCGTTTGGAAATGAACCAAAGAGTTACACTAGATGCTACATGTAAGAACTTTAGGCAATGAGCCCAGTGTTCAATTTGAATGAATTAAATCTTTTTATAATAATAATGAAATATTAGTAAGCAACTTTTCAGACACCAGGAGCCTGTGATCCAAAGCTGCAATCCCTTTTGTTTCAACTAGAATAGGCTGGCCAGACTTTGTAGCCCAGAAATGACACAGCAGGGTTTTCAATGGACCATGAACCACAGGCCAGGGTGGAAGGCCAAGGGGAGGAGTGGTAGAGGACAGCAGCTCCCCAGGGACCCTGCTGCTCCAATGTGGCGAGACCATGGGAGGGATATGGGGTTGAATGTGAGTCCGGTCCAGACATACTGTGTTTACTGGCTGGCTTTCTCTTGCTGCCAGGGATTTAGATTTTGTGGTGCCACTGCAGGATGTAACCCTTGGCAAAGGAGATACTTTGGATGTTCTTTGGCTCTAGAGCCAGAGCCTTGCCACCAGAGCCTGGCCACCCCAACCTGGAAGCACAGGCCTTCCAAGTGCCTAGAGAGGGCATACAGAAGAGCTGGAGAGGGACTTTTTACAAGGGCGTGTAGTGATAGGACAAGGGGTACTGTCTTTAAACTGAAAGACCATATGTTTAGATTGGATATTAGGTGAAATTGTTTACTGTGAGGGTGGTGAGGCACTGGAACAGGTTGCCCTGAGAAGCTGTGGATGCCCCATCCTTGGAAGTGTTCAAAACCAGGTTGGATGGGGGTTTGATCAACCTGATCTAGTGCAAGGTGTCCCTGCCCGTGGCGGACAGGCTGGAGGTAAATGGTCTTTAAAGTTTTTTTCAATCCTGAACATTCTGTGATGATTCTATGATTACCTGTGCTATCTAAATGCTTTTAACATTTGGCAGACATCAATACATGTTGCGGGAAAATAAAATGCCATTTGCAGCTGTTAATTTAAATGTGAAGCCTACATTTGGATTAGCATTTGTGTAGAAGTAAAAAGGGTTCCCCCAAATAATCATCCTCTAATCAACATAAATGACAACAGGGATGATACTGTGGCAGAGATGAGCATGATGGAAAAAAATAAAGGAACCTCAAAGAGCCGATCGAATTGCACTGAATATGAAACTGTTCTCTTTAGTTTTCAAGGAAGTAAGAAGGAGATGGACAGGGATTAATTTGATTAATATTAATTAAGGGGCAGAATAGACCTTGGGCTGCTTGTTTTCCTACCTTCCATGCTGAGAGAACAAAAGAGACAAATAAATGACAAATAAATCTAGTGGCTTGTGTCAGTCGCAGGAGTAACACCAGCTGTGTCTGTGGATTGGGGCAGGTGAACATGGGAGCACAAGGACAGATGTGAGGAGATCCTTCTTTGGGTAACACACTTCTGTAACTAATTTTGTCAGAAATTTCTGCAGAGGAACAGTCTTCTGGGGATTTTTTGTTCTGCAGCTTATAGCTTCCTGAGGGAGGGAGAGACAGTGCATAATTATCAATCAGCAGCATAGCTTCCAAATCAGGGGAAGGCAGAGAGGTGCCGCAGTGAAATGAACGTCAGATGCATCCTACTGGTGCTGCCCCAAATGCTGGAGTAGGATATCTGATGGGTCTTCAGGATTTCTTCACCTAGAAAACCAAACTCCTTTTTAATTTTTTGCATGGTTATTACAAGAGAAGAGCGAAATTGCTGATTTGAACTTACTTTAGTCCAATTTGGTTTGAAGAAAGAAAAACCCACTGCCAGGGTTTTCATGGATGACCTTTGCCAGGTATACAACTTACCTGAGGGTTTGGCTTTCCCAGTTTATTCAGAAAAAGGGTTTGTAGGTTTCCTTTAAGTGGTTAATGTACAGAGTGGGGAGGAAAAAGACATGGGCCGAAAAATTAATTACCAAATATTGAATAGACTTACAGTCTGGAAGGGCTGAAATTGCTTCTGGGTACCTAGAAAGCCCTAAAGCTTGCTGCCTTGCAGTCTTGTGGCTTACCATTTACAGCTTTTCTGGGAAGCCAAACTTCTGCAGCATGAGCTGCACGTATGTACTCAATTGCCACAGGGCATACTGTATGTGTGTGTGTCAGCCTTGGTTAGCCAAAGCTCAAGGCTGTGGCAATAATTCCTTCTCATATGGGAAAGAGATGATCCACTCATCCTTTGGCTGACAGTGGTCTTTGTGCCAGTGCACATTTTCTCCCCTACAAGGCCTTTTTGTTCACTCATAGCAAGATGGGATTACATCTCATGACAAAACCCATTTTCAGCAGGACTGTGCTGGTTAATAGGAAAAAGGAACTATGCTGTGTCTGTACCTGGGAAAATGCTCTGGTCTGAAATCAGGCTCATGGAGCTTGTTCAGTTTTGAGAGCTTTTAAAAAATTAAAGTTCAAACTGAAACCCAGGAGTAAGCGATCTGCTATTTTTTTCTCCAGAAGTCCCAGCAAAATGGAAGATAATAAGGGGTTGTAGTGCCACAACTGAATTAGGAACAGCTGGGAAAAGTCTGATTGCAAATGCAACATCTTTGTCTCTACCTTGGCTGAGAAAAAAGACTATTACTAATTGTTATTATGTTTTACACTTGTATGTTTTACTATTGCACTATGGCACTACCTTTTTGGCAGGTATATATCCTTATGGATGTATACAAATACTTTAATTCCTGGCAGGTTTCACAGGGGCCTTCAACCTCTTCCAGAAGTGCTTGATGAGCAGCGGGAATATGTAGTGAACCATTGCCTCCCTCTTTCAAGAGACATCCTGATCCACTGAGTTCAACAGGAACTGGATTCATCCTGGAGTTCACCATCACTGTCAGGATTCCACAATTTTCCAAATTCTTCGCTAGTTTCTCTCCCTTCTTTCTTTTTTTCCCCGAGTACTGGTCTTGTTTGGAGTTATACTACTCACCACCACACACTTGCTTTTTCATATTATTCTCAGCTTACTTTGATTCTGTGCAACACTACTCTTGCACTTACCTTAAGCTCATGATACTGTTATGACACTTGCTAATAGAAATATGAAGAATTTAAATGTGAAAATGAATAACAAAAGAACTACAAAAAATTCTTAAAACCCATGGGTATATGAATCTGTCTGCACCTATTAAGTTCTGCCATCTATGATTTTCAAAGCAGTAAGCAACTATCAATATCAAGACAATTTAGAAGTTTGAATTTATCTGCTGTTATCAGATTCATCTCTTCATTGTGTCTTTCACTCTTTATAAAGCTGCGGCATTCTGTAGGCACTAGGTGTCAATGAGGCCCTAGGAGTGTTCTGCCATGTGCTCATCCCTGTCCAAAGAGATACTAAATTCCTGGTAACAATAAAAAAAAAAAGTTCAGAAAACTTTTTTCATTTGAGCTAGATTATTTCCTTGCTTTGTTGTCAATGAGAATAGCTACTTCATGGGCTGCTCTTTTGGTTTTCGTGGCTGCCAGTTCTTCACCTTCATATCAATGCAAATGTGGTTCCAGTTTCATTGTTACTGCCCTGGGAGAGCATCAAATACAAAAAAACCCCTTGAAAACATTTTCATTAATGCAAAATCAAGTGAGGTATTCTGTTGCTTTTGCAATGTCAGAGCTTTGGCTGTAAGAATTTGGAAGGTGCATTTGGCTTCCATCACTAGGGCAGGCTGTGCACAGATGCAGAGGTTAGCAGAGGCTGTGATATTCTTGTTGCACAAAGCATTGCAGGAGGTAAGAAAGCAAAGGAAGAGAAAGTGTTAAAAAGGTAAATATTGCCTCAAAGAAAGAAGACATAAAGGAGAAAGTGGAAGAACTGTAAATGAGCCAGACGGGATGGAGAAGAATTCTCCAGCAACTCTAATTAGGTTAGATTTCAGAAGTAATTGCAGTGTTCCAGCATCAGCAGATACTGTAGACAATATTTGCCCTCAGCTCTATTTGCAGAGAAGAAAGAGAGTTGTTTTAGCCTGCAGGGCCCAATCTTGAAGTGGTGGCACTGATTGCACACAGCCATAAGCCCAGTGAGGCAGCTGATGTCCTCCCTCTACATGCCACTGGAATCAGCCAGAAGGTTTGCAGGGAATGGAAGTGGTGGGTGCAGAGACAATATACAGTAGCATGTGTGGGTGCAAACACACGGCTTAAGTGAAAGAATATGTATTCATAGAGCTGCTAGTGCGAAATTGTGTTAGCAATTTAATACTGAATAAAATCTAAATTATCACCAGTGTCTAGCTGATGCTGCCACCTCTGTAGCCACAGATTGGAGCAGTAATAGGGATGCAGGAACTGCATTGCCTTCTGATTCCTTTAAGATGTATTTCTCCTGTGTAAAAACAGATTATATAGGCTTCCTTCAGGGAAAATAGATTTCACCTTTAAGTCTTCTTCAGACGTTATATGTTAGCAGTTCATGCACCATCAGAAAATCAATTACCACCAATATTACATGCAGATGAACAGTGCAGAGTAATGGAGAATTCATTTTACACAATGCTTTTAATAAAATGCTAAATAGAGAAAAATATTTACCCACGAGCTATTTATAGGCTCTGTGTGGGAAGTATGTCTTCAAGGGAAAATTTGCACGTATGTGATTTGGATGAGGAGTGAGTCTCAGCCTTCTTAACTCTAACATTGGTCAAGCATATATTTCTGCCAGGCTGGATCAAAGATGACAGCAGCCCATCATCTATAGTGCAATGGCTGTCACTTCACGTGTAAAAACACTTTTTCTTTTAAAAACAAGAGTTTCACAGGATGTGTTTTTGTAGTGCCAGTTGTTGCAAGACCCTAAAATAACTGAATTACTCCTTCCTTCTTGACACTCTTATCATCTTTTCCTGTTCTTGATGCCAACACAGTTTGCTGATTAGATTTGCAGCATGTATTTCTGTAAATCATTTACTTCAGCACCTCTTTAAAACCAGACGTCTGCAATAACAGTCCTATTCCTACTTGAGTTTGGGGATGTATCTAGGGCAAAGAAAGGGACTCAGGTGGTTTTATCAGGAAGCAATTATGAAAATAAGAACAGAAATGCAGGGCCAGACCAAAGTATGGTGCCTCTAACCGTGGCCAGAAAGAGAAGTCTGAGGAAGTGAATAGCAACAAGCATGCACATCCCTGGAGTGCTTTCTCAGCCATCAGTAGCTTATACTCAGCAACTCCCCATATGCCTGTGTAACTACCATAGACAACATCTTCCTGCAGGGAACCCCACAGCTTAGCTATACACTTTATGAAGAGCCATCTGGCTTTGCTTATTTTGAATCTTGTGACATTTTTTTGTTTATTATTAAATGTGACATTGTTTGTTACCTTTTCATTCTTGGATTGGAAGAGGAAGAGATCAATCAGTCTTTCTCCACCCTCTTTATGCTATTTATGATTTTATAGGTATGTGCCTATAAAATAGTCATCACTTTTCCAAGTTGAAGAAATCTAGTATGGAGCTGCTCCATGGTTTTAATCATCCCTATGCCTTTTCTCTGAATGTTTTCTACTATATTTCTTTTAAGGCGAGGACCAGGACTGCATTTTATATTCAACAGACAATCCAAATGTGCACACACTAAATCTGTATAGATGCATGATGGTGTTCTCGCTTTTCTTTCCCTAATAATTGGTAACATGGTGGAATGGCTCTTGTGTCTTCAAGCCATTCTAAGATGCTCAGTTACATGAGTTCAAGAACTGTTCCTTCCCTTCCCCCGCTTTTTTTAAATAGCTCTGCTGAATACAATGCAAAATAATAAAATTAGTCTTAATTTATTTACACATTTAGCTCTATTGAAAGAAAGGAATATTACTAAAATTAAAATTTTAACTTCCAACACTTCTGGAGGGGCTATGTATGCAAAAAGCAGCCATGCTGGAGAGGTAATAAGGATCAACCACAGAAAACTTGAACTGCAAAAGGAAATATTTCAAAATGTTCTAAGCTTGTGAAAATAAAAGTGTACCAGGATAGAATAGAATAATACAAAGAAACCCTCAGACAATTTCCCTGCAATATGATGTCCTTCCTTCTTTTAAATATTTTTGTTAGAGCTAAAATCAATGAAACCATAAAAACAACTAAAATGGATGAATCCTTCTGCCAGTTGCTATTGCAATCTATTACTTGCAGGAAGCAGGACGGTTTATTTAAAAACATCCCCCTTACCCTTAAAGATGTAGTCAGATGTTTGCCTTACTTGAAAGCTGTTGTAAATACCATAATTTCCCAGTTCCTTTTCATTTTGCAATCCTTTCTAGGTAAATTATTATAACTCTTACAAATTTAATCTAATCTGTGCTGGTGCTACTAAATCAGACTGATACGGCACTACAGAAAACCAGTAATGATGACCCAGCTTTAAGAACAATGTTTCCTCCTTCTAGGGTAACTGATTCCTATTTCCTGCTTGTATCCACGAAGCAAACCACCAAAACCACCAGCTGATGCCCACCCTCAGGTTTTCCACAGCTTCCTCTTGCGGTTCTGGCTTGTCCTCCCTGCTACCACCCTAGGATTAGTTGGACAACCACAAGCCAAGCGCCTTTTGCTGCAAATATTGAACCCATGACTTAAAATGTCTTTTCAAAGTTATGCCTAAGTATATCCAGCTGCTTTATGAGAGTGAGTGAAATGGTCTGAAAGCTTCATTTCAATTAAAATAAGCTCTGTTCTAGGTCTTCCTGCAACAATCAGCACTGGCATTCAACTTTCAAAAGCTGATGTTAATGACGTATTGGCAGGAGTGTGCTGGCCTGTTCACTACTTCTGAGAAGAGCAAACAGCTCTGGTCTGCATCACACAAACAGAGCTTCATATTTTCAAAACCTTTGATCTGCAAATTTTCTACCCTTACCACTCTAGCTTGGCTTATATACTTGGAAGACTTCTGTAGAGATATAGACATTTCTTTTGGGTATTATGGGCTTTTGACTTTTGCCTTTCTTTGATTTTTTTTTTTTTTCGAAAGATAGAGAGCAAAGGTCTTTTCTGTGAGCACGCCTGCCCCAGGCAGCCACTATTCACAGTGGAAGCTGAGTAACAGTTTGCTATTCAAACAGAAATCTGAGTGTGTTGTACAATTCCAACAAAATAATACAGACATGGAAAGATGGCACAAAGCCATTCATTCCTGCCTGGCAAAGAAGGAGGCAGGTAGAGAGAAGGGTATTGAGAGTATATTGGCAAGGCATTAAGTGAGAGTTAAGAGGCCATTGGTAAACATGTGGGGTACTGAGAAAAGGAGAGCACAAGAAATTGGGATGAGATGTACAGAGGTCTGGTGGGAGGTATGGACTAAGAGTTGCAGGTATTTGGTGTGACCTGTTGATGTGAGCACTTTGCTAAGACCCTGGAGACTTTAGCATAAATCTGAAGTTCAGTGAGCTGCCTTATTGCCTCTGGAAAGTCACTTCACCTCCCCACCTCTCAGATTCTCCCCTCTTCTCTTCCTGATTATTAGATCAGCATCAACAAAGAATTGTCAAGAGAGGGGGAAAAGAAAGATAAATCATGCTGTAACTTAAAGATGAGGACATGGAGCCTGAGTCAAAAGATGACATGATTCTGTGTGGTTTAGGATGAGATGGCATTAGCTCCCTTCTGAAGATCTGACATTGTTATGTTCTCAGCTCTAAACTCAGAGATATGATGCTGGGGATGAGGTACAGAACGTGCAGCACGCAGTCAGCATGACAAAATCCTTGCCAGGTAGCGCAAGCACAGCCAAATTACATAAAGCCTATCTATCTCTCTTGGTCTTTGGCTGCTAAAGAAGGATGTGGCATTCAGAAACCCCTCCTGTGCGATGGTGCAGAGCACAGTGAGCTAAACCAATCCTTTAATACTACTCAGGGAGAAACACGTGCTGGTGCTGCTTTGTGTTTATTTGTTTTTAATAATCAAAATCAGCTAGACTGTGTCCTTGTGGATGTAGTCAGGTTTGTTTTCAGTTCTCATGTATGTGATGATACATCTTATCATGTGCTGGTGGATCAGTTTGTTTACCCAAGCTTGGCTTCAGAGGCCGAGTGTTGTATGAACACAGCACAGTGAGGAAGCACTGAAGTCTGAGCCTTGGATCCTGTCTCCCTTCTCCATTGAAATGGTACCACTAGCACACCAGTCCTGGGTGCTGCACCCATACCCACTCAGAGACAGATGCCAATGCCAGGACTCAAGTTTTAATCATTAGAGACTTTCAGACAATGACTCCAAAACATGTGGAAATTGCAAGCTGTTTATGTAGACACAGTCATAGTGTATCTCCTTTCAGAAAAGCAGTATCCAGGATTTTAAAAATTATTTGCAACCTTAGGAACTCTCTTGGTTGGCAACTACTAGTCAGGCTTCTGAATGCCAAGGTACAGTCCCTCTCTGTACCAAGAAGGGCTAGTTTAATGTAAGCTACTAGCTAATGTTACGAAGGAAATACAATGAACTGTGTGTATCTTAAAGCACTGAGCTCTCCTGAAGCAGTTGTTCCTTCCACAGAAGGGAGAGCTATGGACTGGTGTAGAGGAGAGCTGAGACAAAATTTGTTAAAAATAACAAATCCATCCAGCACAGACTAATTATTTATAACTCTATAGGTTTTAACTGAAGTTATGAATGAGTGCAGGTCCCCATTCAATTAATCCAAATTTGGGTGTCTACATGTCAGCTGGGTGTCTAAACTTCTGCATTAGTCACTGGAGATCTAAAGACTGCAGTCAGTGGAGCCAGGGATACTTCAGCTAAGCGAATGATAGAGTTCAGCTTCTAAAAATATGAATTATCTTTCTTAACTCCATTCCCTATTGACTGAATTTCCATTTACTCTAATGGAACCTTAGACATGTGCCTCACATAGAGATATCTATATTGCATTCAGGTTTAGGTATACCTATCAGCAGCTAAAGCTTATATAAAGCATATGAGGTTAGACTCATCTGGGCAGGTGAGTGGCCTTCTGTTCTACATGCATTACTTCAGTGCAGAACTTCTATATTGTCAAGACTGAACATTGAAGTGACAGGTCTGAAAACAGAATAAATTGCTTCAGAACATGCTTTATATAGATGAAATGTATTTGAACTTTCAGATTTCTGAGAACTAAAATTAAATGTCTTAAAGAACACCTGAGTGCACCATTCAAAAATAACCATCTTTAAATGGTGGGTCTGATTGACACCAACACTTACCATAAAGGCTGAACTAGACTAGAATCAAGGTCTACCCAACCACAAATACAGTTTTCAATGAAGACAGTCAGGAGAAAGTCCAAAAAAGGATGATTCTTCCCCATCTGTCCTAGCACAACTTCAGCAATCAACAACCACATGAGCACTTTGTATGCTGGAGAATGTACCCAGACAATGTTTTGTTGTGTCCCTGTTGGCTCTGTCCTCCATGAAGTCATTCAAACCCTTTTGGAATCTGCTCCTGTCTTGGAACTCCTCAATATGCACTTTTTCTGCATGAAAAATTGAGTTATGGCAGTAAATTCACTGTTATGGCAGTAAGCGTCACAATTTAAATATGCTCTGTGTGAAATTGGCATTCTATTGGTTTTCTTCAGATATGTTTCTCCGAGGTGCCCCTTTTCCCACTCACCTTCTCCATCGCTTTTCAGTTTTTACAGATGGCTATTGTAGTCTGCTTCTGCCAGAACAAATGCTCTTTATAATAGCTTTAAGTGTTTGAAGAGACATCAGTTTGTATGATAATGAATTCTAGGAACCTAAGCAAGAGCTTACTGTAGAAAGATACCCCTAATTAATATAAAATATCTGGAGGGAAAAAAATTACCTTCAGAGATATAATACTGGATTTTCCACCAACAAACTCCTTTGATTTGGTCATACATTTTTAGTATTTGAACTGTCGGTTCCTGTGAGAGAACAAGATGGAGGATGACTGTTGGTGTCTCTTTCTCCATTTAATTCAGTTCTCACATGAGATACAAGGTATGAAATCGTTACCCGTTCTCAATATCCCCTCGAGCAGAACGCATTACTACTGGTACTGGTTTTCACTTCTAACAAATGAAGAAGTGATAAATATTTGTAAATGCCTATTACAAACCACTAGTTTAGGTAATGCATGTATGTAATTCACATTAACTTAAAGCCTTAACAAGTTTCTGTCACCACAGGATATCATGCTGTAATATCAAGTTTTAACACAGCCATAATAAAATGCAGAACCCTAATCGTCATTAACTTGCAATTCTAGATAGAAGTGTATATGTCTTGGTTCAGATGCTGAGAAAGATCTACTTATTTTAGCTCATTTTGGTAGGTAAATGTGCTATTTAGTGATAAGATAAGGATAAGATAGACTATTTCCATTGTTTTATTATTCACACATTAATTAAAGAAAACTGGGGAAATTAACTACACAAATTTCAGGTGAATTTTACAGTAAACGCTTTTAATGCATTTAATAGATCTACTGACCAGTGCTTACAAGAGTTAATTTCAACAGTTAACAGGAATACTGAAAAATTGAGTGCATATTACTGAGAAGATTGGAAACTGATAGAGGTGCTTGAGAAATTAGTACTAATAAACACAGCATGAGTTACAGACAACTTTATCTCCTGTAGAGCAAAGATTCTTCATCATCTCTGAATTAAAGCTCTGGATCTCAAATTTTGGGTGCTGGCGTAAAAGGCCTGTTTATCCCCCATGGCTCCTGGCTCTGCGTATATGTCCAATCTACCACTGAATCACAGCTTTTCACTGGACCTGTTTTTTTGAGGATGTGGTGTATTATATGATAAATTTTGAGTGGGATGGGGAAATGATTCATTTTAAAGAAATTAGTTTGCTGAAACATCTGCATTTCTTTTTTCAAAGCATGGCCTGGTCTGGAAAAAGCTCCATTCCTGGTTCAACATCTCACATATACAGTTAAATTAAAGTGCTTAATTGTGCAGAGCATTAGTCAATGCTCATCTCTTGAGGAAATAGGAGCTTTATGAATGATGTCTGCCTCCCACCATGAGGAGTAAAATTACACTGTTTAAAAAAATATATATGTGTTAAGCACCTAAGGCTGTTTAGAGAAGTCTGAGGTCACATAACAGACTATTATGATATTGTGAAAAAGAGTTTTGTGAAGCAAGGTATTTAGTTTGGAAGCTAAGAAGATAAAATTGTGAAATACATGAGGCAAAACAATTTTTTTATTTGCTGATAAGCAATTTGCTAACTAAGAAGAAAAATGATTGTGTTGAGCTATGCTGATGAAAAAACCCTGGTAATAATAGTCTAGTCCTTTGGAGGGGAACAAAATGAAAGCACATTTGCAGGGGTACCATGTGCTCCTCAAAAACATTCTGATGGATGTCAGCCCTTGAAAAACTCCAACCCATGTCAAGTAGGCTACCAAGTAAGATACTGAGAATAAACCCATGGTCTGCAAGCATGGAATACAGGTTCTGACTAAATTAGGATGTGAGCCTTATGGGCAGAGGGACTGTGCCTGCCCTCAGGATTACAGCCAACAGGCAGCTCTAGTTGGAAAGGCAGGTTCTACTCTTGTAGAACCCCAAGCAAAGGCATGGCTCCCTCCCTCCTGTCCCCAGTGATGGGGGCTCTGGTGTGCCTGGTGGCGGAGGGACAGAGGAGCACAAGTACTTAATCAAGATCTAGCTTGTTATGGCTCTGGCTCTTCCTAGTAGACAGCCTAGTGCACAGATACCTCCTCAAGAAATAACCTGCTTTTGAGCCACAACAGGACAAAGACAGAAAACAGTAAATGCAAGTTTTAGAATCATGCTAGTCTTTGGTTTTCATCTATCTTAGTTCAGAGATCTGCCAGCCTATGGGTCCTGAAAGTCCATATTGAATACTGCAGATCTGATTTCTTTCCTGAGTCCTTGAGCAAAACACCACTGATGGCAGCACCATTGATATTTCCAGTGAGAGCAATGTATGTGCCTGTTATAAAACATTGGGATAATCCAAACTTTGTCATTTGGAAATGCTGGGGGTTTTTACTGAGAGAAAGGGAGGAAGAGGTTTCACTGGTTTGTTTTGAATGTCCAAGTGACACTACTGGGACAAGGTTGTGTCTCAAGAAAAAAAGCAATTGTAAAATCCACATTAATAATCCCACTTCAAGCCTACTCTAAACACTGTACAGGTAATGTCTGTACCAATAGGGATCAAGCAAGACAACTGTGCCAACACACCCATGCCCTCTGTTAATTCCTGCTCTCACCTGCAAGTAAGGAGAAGTGAAAAAAATAACCATTAAAAAAACCTGCTTGTGTAAATGTTGTCTGTAAATATTTTATCAGTTTATTTTGTTTTTCTTGTGGAGCGTGATTAGAAAAAGCAAGGGCAGTAGAAGAAGGAGGGAGAAAGAGGGGGAATGTACCCGAAGTTTTTGAAAGAAGTGTCAAGAACTTTTCCATAAGGCAGTTTTAAGCAGTAAGTGCCTTGGCAAATCTGTAATGTGATTTTCCAGGTGGTGTGCAAAATGTCATCCAAGTTTAAGTCTTCATTATTGCTTTAATCTCCAAAAATTAAATAATAATGTTTGTCTTTACTATGTTTCATTTAATCTTTCACTCCTTTCCAGACTAAGTTCCTACTGATTTTAGTGATCTGGGCCCAGTAATGCACATTTGACTTATCAATTTATTTACAGTTTAGGTATGTCATTGCCATTAGGTATCTAGGATACACATTTTGCATACATGCAGCACATAGAGAACATGTACTTGTAGACATACTTTCATTTAATATGATAATGTAAGAATCATTATCCTACCTAAAGAAATGCATTTGAATTGCATATGTCTAAAGCTACCTTCTAAACACCAGATAAATACCTTCCAAAAATAGCATCACTCATTTTTCACAGCAGGTGTCATTCATCAGGTATGAGGCTGCATCTAAACGTGTTAGTAATAATAATTCAGTTTGGTGTGTGACTCCAGCTCATTACCAGCAGCCTCAGGCACTGAAGGCTAGTGAAGTCACTAGAGCAGCATAGAAATACTTAATCCTATAGCAAATATTTAGTCCTATGACATGAATATTACACAAATATTTATCCTGTAAGTTAAAAAGACTCAGAAGAATCTGGATTTTCTCCTTCAGCTGTCTGACCTGTCTCACAGTCTTCTTGCCTCCATTGTACTGTTTGCAGTGGACCAGCTCCAGGCTGCCCACCGTACCGGATCTGGAAGGGGGCAGTAGGCACAGCAAAGAGGAAGCCAAGTGAGCAGATCTTGCCCCTCAACAGGTAGAACTGATGGCTATGGAAGCTAGGACTGCAGCTCTCCCTGTGAAGAAAGGATATTACAGACATAGGACAGCCTCCACACTTTTCCTGTTCCTCCTGTGGGATCTGCTCCCAGGTGGCAGCGCCAAAGTGATTTTTTGAGGGTAGGGATATTGCCCTGTTGCTGCCTGTTATGCTGCATTGCCACAAAACCTGCAGTGGTCATGGTTGCTGGCACCCCGAGAGCATGGCTCTTGGTGTCCCCCAGTTGCTGTGCCACCATACAGACAGCGGATCCCTCCCAAAAGCCATTTTTGGCATCCTCTCCCCCTACACAGGCATTGCTACCACAACTAGCAGAACTGCCAATGAGAAATGCCACCGTGCTAAGGTTAATTGGGAGTCTGTAGGGAATCTTGTTGCATGTTTCTGTTTAATTTGTGATATTCACACTAGGCCTGACAGAAAGCCACTGAGGGGACAGGAGCATTTCCAGTGACTTTTAATGGGCTGTTTGCTCTGGGACACTGATAATGACAGCCTGGTTTGCACAGGCAGTGAAAGGGCTCTCCTCAGGCCCCACCAGACACCAGAGCCTGTTGGCCTTAATTAAATTTCATGGCACACTTGGCTCAGTCCTGCAGTAATTGCTCAGCCTTTACTTATATGCCTTGGCTAAATGGGAATACCCTCCTAGGCAACAGTTCGCAGGGAGCATAAAGTATGACGAGACCCTTCTGCAGTGCTCTGTGCCTCTTTGCAGCACAATAAGTTTATTACTACTCATTATTGTTACAGAATTTTTTCCAAACCTTGCTTACATCGTGTGTGTTTGTGGTGCTGCACAACACCCATATCTGTGTCCCAGGACCTTGCCACCCAGACACTTGCTGATTTTAGTTTGAAATCTCAGTTACAGAAACACAAAGCAAACTGTGGTCTCTTTGGGTGTCAAGCCTGGGACATCGACAGTCACCTGGTGGTGGCACATGAGGAAGAGGTCCAACCCCATCTGGTCTCTGCCTCTTCAGGGATGCAACCTTTGCTGCTTGCTTGTGCTGAGGGGATGGGACGGTGTCCTTTACACCGAAAGTCACAAAGCAAGTGGTGGAATTACTGTCCCTGCTATGTCCCACCACCTGATCTCTCCAGCTGGGAAGCATGGAGGAGAGGGCCAGGTCTGGATCCCTGTCTGGCAGGTGAAAAGGGATACTTGCTGAGGCTGTGTGGTGATCGTAAAAAACCCTTTGGCCACACTCATCCTTACAGACCACAAACCTAGAGAAGAAACTTTTCCAGTAACTCGTAAGGTTTTATCCTCCCCTAGGGTCCTGGAAAATATGAGCAAGATCACACCCACTCTCCTGACATTCCTTTTTTTGGGTCTTCTGGAAACAGAGATAAATTCCCCAACAACCCTTGGGTAGTCAGAAAAATGAGTGCTCAGGCTTTGATAATCTCTTTGAGGGGGAAAAATGTACAGAAATGGGCAAAAAAGTGTATGCAATGCTGAAGAGACAAGAGGAGGGTGAGAAGAGGGAGCGACTATGGTGAGGAGAGAACAAGGAGAGGTGAAGAGTGGAAGGGATGGAAAGCAGAGAACAAAGGGAAGAAGCCCTGAGCATTTGAAAAAGCAGGTAAATGAGGGAGCAAGGTGAGATGGGAACGAGAAGAGGAGCACTAACTTAAGAGAGACATATAACAAAGGGAAGAAAAAGAGAGTCTTAACAATGTATTAAATAGGAAAGAAATAGGGAACAAGGAGCTAAAGAAAGCCACAATCAGAAAGAGAAGACTTCCTTGCCAAGAAAGAAAGGTGAGAGCAAGCTGATTCTAAGGGGAGAAAATACTGAAATCTGAAGAAATACATTATAAGCTTGACACACAAAAGCAGAGACATAAACTGTAATAGACAGCAAAAGAAAATAAAGAGGGAAAAGAAAGCAGGTGGAACAAAAAGCAACAGGGCAAGTAACATAGTTTTAAAATATTATTAAACATAGAAGTTGGATTAAAAAATTATTGCTGTGCTTATTTCTCTCTTTAGAACTGTACAGTATGAAAAGAAACATATGTACAGTCTGGTATTGCTGTTCAAATCTGCTTTTAATGGGTATAGGTAATGAAGATGATAAAGCTGGTGACCGTTTGAGAGCAAATGCCATTACAAATGATGACCTGTAATCTACTGTAAACTCTTACCCTCTTCTTACACAAACAGACCTGAGTATTTGAAATAAGAAGAGACTTTCATTCTCTTCCTTTTCATGTGAAGGCCATCAGTCTCCTGGCCAAATTTCACTTCCCAAATGACAAGTGATTTAAATGCTGGACAGCAGGGTCTGTGTAAAAAGAAGATAATTTTATTTCATTTCTCCGCTATTAGGAGATGTAGTATTCTATTCTCTTTACTATAATTATATAGCATGTGGAGAATTGCTGAACAATTTGGCAGAGGGTACTTTTTTGCAAGTAATAAGGTGGTGTGGAAGAGCTGCTTCTTCCCAGCACGGCCTCCAGACAGCTTCCTGGAAGGCTTCTTGCTCATCCCTTGCATGCACAGCACCAAAGCTGTTATACCGTGCTGTGCAGGGGAAGAAACAAATCAAGCACTTCAATCTACCCAGTGCTGTCTTATCTGGCATGATCTGAGCACCATTCATGCAGAGTGTCTCACACACACACACGCTCACACACACACACACACACACACATTTATGAGAGATGGGCAAGTGCATGTGATGGTGACAGTCCTGGTGACTAGAGACTGCAGAGCGTTTGCTCCTGTGGGGGAGAGAGTTCCCAAACCCAAAAGGAAGAGGCAAAGACATGGTCTAAGCAGTCTCCGGCCCAATGGAAAAAGTTCTCAAAAAAAAAGACAGGGGTGTCCCTGCTGGGCTGTGGGGCTGGAGGTCACGTGCACGACTCAGTTCTTAAATCTCATGCTAATGCAAGGAAAATGTAGAGAAGAATTTAGATTGCCTTTTTGCAGCTCATGTCGATTTTAATCTCTCCTCCCAAGCTCACCAAACTACTGCAGTTCCTTATACAGTAACCAAATGTATGATCATATTGCTTGGCAACATTGTCCTTACAGAATCAACACTTTTACAGTCGCCTCGGTCTATTTCCTTCCCTCCCTCTCCCATTCAAAAACATCACCCACAGACTGCTTCCTTCTCATCAGATTAAAAGGCATGTGACCTCTCCACCCTTTACCACATGTGCTGCAGAGCAGGTCCCAATTAAAAGTCTAATTTTAATGTTGTTTTAATCACCACTGCACTTGCGAGATGATAGCAAGAGAAAAGGATGGACAAAAGACACAGAAAACCACAAGAAAAACTAATGATTAATCATTGTTTGAAGGGTGAGTCATGCCTGAGTGCATGCATATGTCAAGTATGAGACTGGCATAGCTTCACTTGATTAACCCAAATCTGCTATGTTAAGTCTTCTCTTGCAGCTCTGCTTTTAAGGAAACAGTAACACAATACTGGGTTTTGTTTAGCAATTTTATTGCCTGTCTATAGGAACATTCTGGTGAACCCCAGCAGAGAAGACATTTCTAGTAGAGACATCCAGTCTCATTTCTAGTCCCAGAACAGGGCCAGTTCGACTCTAATCCTTTTATAATGGAGGTTTGTATGGTCTGCTCTTTAAATGCACTGGAGATGGAGATTCAGACCATCCCCATCTAACATTGTAAACTCACACCTCCCACAGCCATCATTGGATTTACAATGAGAGGAGCAGCTATCATTTACCAGAGGCTATTTCAGGACCACACACAAAAGTTCGAAAGCAACTATCCTGCTTTCACTGATCACATGCTCTTCCCAGGGCCCCTCACCAGCGACAGGGGGCTGCACAGGAAGCCGGGTGTGCTTCTTCACGGAGGTCCCTGATGGCTGCCTGACCACCTGTGCTGATGTGAGGGATGGGGCAGGGATGCGTGGCCACACCGGCAGCACAACAAACTTTGGTCAGTGTGGAGTGATGGAGAAGCTGAACTCCAGGCTATTCCGTCATGTAGTATCTCCGGCTTCAGTTTCACAAACACATTCAATTCACGTAAATTGGAAGTGATGCTGAGAGAGGCAACAGTGGGAGTGCAGCTGCTGCTGGTCCGACTGCCCAGTGTCCCTAGAGATTAGCTGTCCCTTCGAGGCGCAGTTCTGCTCCATGCTGCACAGTGAGACTGATGTGCTGTTAGCATCCGTGGTGTTATCAGGGCTACCTCGTGGTGGCCATCAGAGATGGGCTGAGGACTCTGCTGAGTCCCTGCATTTGTGTGACATCACAGCTGGACAGCACAAGTGCTTTTGCTCTTGCACTGCTGTCCTATTCAGCTGGCTGCTGGACCACTGGCATTGCCAAAGCTCTGCCAGCATTTTTCTTAAGTGCTACACAAAAAATCACCTAAACACTATTATTCTTGTTTCTGTGCATTTGCTGAAGAGTAGAAGGGAAGATCTGCTTCATGACAGCACAAACTGTGTAGCAGCCTTCCATAATAGGCATGCAGAGTTTTCTACCAAGTAGCATATATTCATTTATTATATAGAAAAGCACTTGTATATCACCAATTAAAGATCCTGGGTCTTTTTCTGCACTGATGCAGAGAGGTTTGGATTTTGTAACTTATTTAGAAAGGGATCCAATGCTGTTAAATGCACCAAAAATTGCTTGGCAGCCAGGTGATTCCTGATTCGTCAAGCGCTGAGCTGCACGAATGTAAAGATAATACTGTCTAACTCTTGCAAGCATTTAGCCATTGGCAAACAGCTGCCTAGCAATCTCTTTTTGAGATTTATTTTTCTCTCATGGTTTTGTCAAGGAACCAGTAGTTGTTGATAACATTCAGAAACACAGAGATACTATTTAATACTCAGGACAGTGAACAAGCCAAAAATCTGTTGTAAAAAAATAAGCTTGTGTGAACGTTTGACTTTTTTTGTCACTTTACTTATATGTGCCCAGTGTTTATAATTCAGGGGATATTTATTTGCAAGTAAATCATCCCTAGTATCCTTAGAGCTATAGGTTTTGTGGTTCTCTGATCCCTAACCCTAACCTGAGTCACAGCTTGTGGCTGAGGTCTGCTGCATTATGAATGTCCCGGATTAGGAATGATGTGGTCATAGCAATGTTGGTACACTGCTGTGCTCCCTTTGGCATGCCTTTTCCAACCCCAGTGCCTTAGAGCTGTAGGCTGTGTGGTTCTCTGAACCCTAACACTAATCCTAACCCTAGTGGCATCTTGGGGTTGTCTGAGGTGCCCAGCACAATGAATGGCCCGGATAATAATGGTTTGGAGGCGACAATGTTGGTGCAGTGCCATGCTTTCTTTGGGATGACTTTTCCAATCCCCATGGAAAAGTTTTTCCTTTATTTTATGTGAACATCTTTATTTAACAGGCATTTCACATAGCATTCATACTGTGGGTTGCAGCAACATCACTCATCTTCCTGCAGGCAAAACTCTGGTTTGTTTTGACAGTCATTCCTGTTGCTTTTTCCTTTTGCAAAAGAAGAGGCAACTTACCCAAGATGAGACTTGGGATAGTCATGGGAAGGAAACAAAACTGAATGCATACAACATGTCCATAATTGGTGAAGCACTGTGCTTTTTCTCTTTCCAAGCAGAGCATGATCATCACAAAGGGTCAAGCTGGGGAGCCAGTGCTGATGTCTCTCTAAAATTGAAGCGCATCAGTTTTTCCTCAAAACAAAAGTGCTGCCTATAGTCCTGAGCCTGTGGGAAAACCACTCCTGACAGCTGAGCACAACTGCAGCATGCTGCAGCTCTGGTGCTTGTTGATTCCTTTTGGAAGGAAGAAAGGGCAGTCAGGGAAAATAACACTTTAAAATTTATTCCACCATATCAGAGAAAGCTCCATCTCCCTTCACCTGTTCAATTCCAGCAGATTCACCCTGTGAGAGGCAGCTGGAGGCCAGGTACCAGGCAAAATCCGTGCTGCAGCATAATATTTTGCCTTAATTTTGGATCACTGCCACAAAAGCACCCCTATGAAACCATCCCTACAGGCTCTGCAGGCAGCGCGCAGCTTAACGCCATATTAAATTGCCTCTTTCATTCTGCGCAGCACAGCAGTACTGGCAGAAAAAGAAAATGTAAAACCATATCACAAAAGTCAAGGCAGATTCTGTACTGCAAACTTGCCCTCTCTATTAGGGTAGCTGTATAAGGGCTGATTGGTTTCTCAAGGGGAAGAGATAGGATTTGGCATTACAGTGCTTGAGTGCTTTCTCAATAAGAGAAAAAACTATTATGGTGAACTCTTCTATCAGGGTTAGTACTGAGCTTGCCTTAAAATTAGGATGCTTCATTTTGTGGTTTTGCTTCTTTGCTGCTTATATTTCCCTCTGTAGGGATGCTGCTGCATTTGGAATTTCCACATACTTCTGTATGTGGTTTGAACCAACCAGTCAAATCCAATTTCTACTCAAATTTATAGCAAGCTTTTCATTCCATCGAAAATAACCCAGATTTAATACCAAGAACATTATAGTCCCTCAAATGCATACTTTTTCCTCTGAGTCACAAGTAAAGAGGAGTCTTTAGGCACATCCTAAGGACACTAGTGTACATCATCAAACTGCCCCAAACCTGACAGAATGGTGTCAGTTCAGCTGAGGGAACAGCCTGTTCTTGCTAAGCTCACAGCAGGGAAAGAAAAGGGTTGTGTCAGGTCACTGTTTTCACACCTAGGCAAGGACTTCTGGAACATTTCGAAGCTTGGTTGCATTTCCTCCATACTTCCAATTCCTGGGTTAATTTCCCCAAACAGGCATCTCTGAACAGGGCTGGAATAGTGCAGGTTTGCAGACCTGCCCCTGCTTAGCACACTGCCAGCCAGAGCAAACAAGGAGAGGAAGAAGGAGGAATTACCCTGGTGATCCCTTCTGTGATTCCCCAGCAGCTGCAGTCCTCAGCTGACCCCGGCGGGGAGAGACTGTGAGAGTTACACTGGATTACAGATCCCAGCTGCTCTTAACCCGGGGGCAGCCATGACTGACTTGGCCAATGGTGCAGCAGGAACCGCCTGCATGCGTGGCTTCATTGCACCCAGGCAGTTACTTATACAGTCTTGCTAAGTTCCCTTTGCCTTTCTTTTATCCCTGTAAATCCTCACTATATTGTTGTGTGGCAATAATATAATTTCCACCGATTTTGAGACTCTTTGATTTTTATGTTTTTAAATTCAAGTGGGTGGCTAGTCCCAGGAAGCCCCACAGCTCAGCAGAGCCAGGAGTTTGGATCTTAATGGAGGTTGATGGTTCTTTTCTTTCTTCAATGCTTTCTTTCAATGCTGAATTTCCCTTCCCTTCCCTTCCCTTCCCTTCCCTTCCCTTCCCTTCCCTGACTGTCCATCTTTAATTCATCAGAATATGGGCCAGGTCCATGCTTTGGCTATGGGAAACAGGGAGTGCTGAGGGAGGAGTACTGCAGACCTGGCATGGCCTCCTGGCAAGCAGAGGACAGGCTGGCTGTGTGCAAAGCACTCTTTCCAAGTGCCATAAAGTCACGGTGCTTACTAGGTCAGAAACCTTGAGCTGGTGGAAACAATTTCTGCCAGGGTGTGCTAGAGCAGTCTGAGTGCAAACTGTATTATCAGCAATGGGTAGGAAAAAACAAGCCATTTTCTCTCCAAAGTCTATAAATATCCTGCAATCCTATCTTCTTACACAACCCCTAAGAATGGGCCACAGTTTCACAAATGTAAATTAAGTTACCTGGTATCAGGAACTCCTACATAATATCTTCATTAGTACCCATAGGACAACGAGTCTGCTATTCTAATACTTTCTGTTAAATAAAATCAGTCTCTGCTTTGGTTAATACACTGGATATTTAAAACTCATTATTCTTGATCTGTGTTTGTGTGTGAGAGGAGTAGTAGTCAACTCCAGATGACAGGACAGATGGAATTTTACAGTGCATAAAAAAATTGGGTTCTCAAAAATAAGTCATATGTTACACATTCTTCTACACAATTAAGATATTTTCTTTAACAATTAGCAGAAATGGTAGAGAATTGGCACCAAGCATTTTGATATATCTGTAATAAAACTACAGAGCTGAAATTACAGAACTTGCATATTCTTCCCACAGGACTCTACTCAGAAAAACAGATTTAAGGAAGCACAGTATACTCAGTGGGATATGCTGCAGGAGAAGTTGCTCCTTTTTCTGGATGAGAAAGGATTCTTTCAATAAAGGACACTCTAATTCTCCAGCTCTCGTGACTGCTCTTACTGTGCACAATGGGCTCTGAGACAACTGGATTGACTCAACTTCCAAATGCAAGTCTCTCCAAAGATGTACAATGGGAAAAGGAGTGCAAAAGTTTTCAGTGACATGAATTCACTCCATCTTCACCACTTTTAGCAGCCAGCATTGGATATCAACTTCACCTCATAGCCTGCTAGTCAATCCCTCTCCCAGATCAGTAGGCAGGCAGTGCTGGGTAAGAGAGAGGAGGTTATCAGTTCCAAGGGAGCAGGACTTACCTCCTCCAGCACCTGTGGCTGTGATGAGTGACTTTGTTGAGTTTCAGATCTAGATAATAGCTAAAACTCCTTACAAGGACTACCCAATGATTACAGAAAAGGCATTGAAGGCACGTTTTCAACACCATCCAATATAGATCTGGCAGCACTGTGCTAGCCCTTAAGCCAAACCACACTCGTTCTTTAAACCTGCATCTTCTCTTCTCAAGGAAGTTGTTTCCTTGGTGATCACCATGACCCTGAGATTCCACTTGTGTTTGCAACAGGAAGAAGAAAAAAGAAAAAAAATTAATACAGAGAGAAAGGTTTGCTAAAATGGTTTTCATTTCCTTACTAACTGAAGTGGCTAACCAGAAAGGAAAGGTTTTCAAGTGCCTACCTTCTTGTCAAAGAGTTTTTGTGTAATAATGATATCTTCTGGAGATGATATTGCAGCCACTGAAGTCAATTGACGTTGCATTATTAACTGAAGGAGGATCCAGGTCAGATCCTGAAACTGAAATCGTGTCAATAGAATCCTAGTTGTAAATGCCCTCATCAACAAGACAGAGTGCAGAGCTATCAAATACTTCACTAAAGTGTGGCATGCTGTATTCTGCCCCAGCCAGCCACCACAGGATGAGCAGAAATGTTACCTGCTGTCAGTTTATGTGAACATGCATCATGGCAAGCAAAATGGACCTCTTCTCCTCCACCCTGTCCTCACTGAGTCTTTGCTGAGATTGTCCTTTGCTCCGTGTCAGCCTCTTCCTTATGAGTGTTTGCAGTAGCAGATGTGGCAATCCCAGGCCAGCCCGTAGGAGCCTTTCTCTGTGTATCGGCACGACCTCCAGTCCATGAGCAGCATTTACTGCATGTATAAATCCCAGTGGGCGAAGTCTATAGTTCAACATGAGTATTTCTGATTACCTGGAGATAAATCCTCTCTGTCCTTTGACAAAATATATTCAGCCTTATAGCCACAGGAGCAGAAAACTTTTCCTGGCAACTCTTTCCCATAAAATGTCTCAGAGTTCAGCACTGGTCACCACTGATGAGGTCAGAGTAATCAAGCTAAGGAAGTCAAGGGCTCTCAGCTTTTCAGAGAAGGTCTTCAGCATCATGAAGACCTGAATCTTCTGCTCTGTCCACTAAGCAATGCTAAAGCATATGATTTTCTTACTGTTTTCACTGGAACTTAAGCTTAATAATTCCCTCTGATGGCACTAGGTTAGGTCATTTTCTTCCTGTCATATTTGCATGAACTAGCATATATCAAGTGCTGTCAGGCACATCCCAGAATGAGTGGATAGGGAATTATCCTCACACCTACATCAACTGGTCTGAGCTGTAATAGCACCAGTAATCAATGAAGTAGATGGCCGGGAAGGAAAAGCAAGGGAGAGAAAGCATGGAGAGAAAACAACTCCGAGAGTACTTGCAGCTACATTCCTGAGACACCCCAGGCAATGGCTCCATCCTGTGCCAGCCTATTTTATATTTTTTCCCTCAATAATCTTGTAGCACAACTCAGCCATTAAGTGCAATGCTCATCCCTGTGTTTGAAAATAATCTTTGCTAATAAACTGTGCTAAGGCAAGGAATGAGGCAGCTGTTCTGATGTATTCTTCCACGGGGCTGAATACTGAGTTTCAGGTAACCAGATGCTTGGTCTCACACAATCTCAACAGATTGATGTGGGAAAGCATTAAATTGTTCAGAAAAAAAGGTTCTGTAATTTTTCTCACGTTTTTTTCTCTTCAGAATTGTTTGAAAAGGATCCTCTCTCTGGAGTCTCTTCATTTTAGAAACTTTTTTTTTTTACTACAAACAGGTATTTTAATTGTGATAATTTAGAGATGAGGACAGAGATCCTGTTCAGCTGCTATGGGTTACCTGGGGTAGGTTATTTGTGTTTTTCACTTTATCAAGGAGTTTTGTGAGTAATTCTAGTGAATATCTAGTTTCCCATGGCTTTGACTGACTGCGTTATCTAACTGAATCATACTCAGACTTCCTGTCGTCTCTGAGTATGTCTATTTTGGTGATAAAATGCAAGTGACTATATTTATTTGTAAAAAAAGTAGGTCAGGGTAAATATTTTTAGGTGGACATTAGAAGCTGAGACAGACTTGTTGGTTTCTTTTCTTACCATTATCAAGCTTTTTTAACATTTTAAAATATTCAGTGTGTCTGTAAACAGTATTAATTTACATTTATTAATTATTAATTTATATTTACTATATCATTATGAGTTTGCTATTTATTTTCACCAATGTTTTGAGAACCATAAACACCTGAGGAAGAATGAGAACTGAAGATGGATCCTGAACTTAATGACTGTTGGGAGTGTATGAAATCTGTACAGTATTGCTTGTTCTTATGTAAAAATGACAGGGGGTGGTGCTTATGGTAAACTGAACCATTATACAGAAGTATAAACAGCCACATAATAGATCACTGTGGAAACTGTCTTTAACTCCACAACATGTGTGTTTCTCATAGATGGTAAACTTTAAGGGTTTCATATTGCTTGTGTAAGAACACTTCCTTTCACTGCAGATATTTGCTTTGTCTATTTGTGCTTTAAATCTCTTTTGAAACACGCATGTTTACATTTGCTGCTCTCTTTGCATCATGCTAGACTCCCAGTGGCTGCAGTAGTCTGTGGTACTGGTCTTCTTGAGTTAATGATCAATTTAGCAGGATGTCTCCCTTTTTACAGGTGGACTATACCCAAATTCTTCTGGCTCAACAGCTGCATTTCCCTGGCAGCATCTCTCTAAGTTTATGACAAAGTCATGGGCCAGCTGAACTTTAACAGCATCCTGTGCCTTACAAAGAAGTTGTTCAGAAGTCATAAACCAGCAGGTAGATAACCCTTCTGGGAGAGCTAATGAAACATGAATTACAGTTTGGTTCTAAGTCTCTTCTTCCATACCAGACCAAAGAGTATGAAACAAGAAAACATCAACTCTTGAAACTGTTTATATCAGAGGTCTTTGCAGCTTTCAGCAAGCTCTGAAGGAAAACAGCATGTTCTTATGCCGGAACTTACCCTCCTACACAGATGTCAGGGATGTCTCCCCCACCATCTGACCTCAGTCGTCCTTTGACCACACTCCAACAGTGACAGTGGTGGACTCCAGAGAGCAGATTGTCTGATCTGTTTGATCTGATTTCCTCCCAAGAAACAAGTTTACCCAGAAAGTGTGACTTTAAGGAAGCCCAGCAATCTCCATTCTAATGAGAGTCTGGTGACTGATTTCCTTGTTTCAATGTTTCTGCTATAGATATCCTCCTGAAAAATTAAAAAAGTTTCACAGAATAATAGAATCATCACAGAATGAAAAAGACCTTTGAGATCACCGAGTCCAACCTTCGACGGATCGCCACCTTGTCAAGTAGACCATAGCACTAAGTGCTACATCCAGATGTTTCTTGAACACTTCCAGGGATAGTGACTCCACCGCCGCCCTGGGCAGCTCATTCCAATGTTTACCAACCCTTTCTGCAAAGAATTTCCTCCTAATGTCCAGCCTGAGCCTCTCCTGACGCAACCTGGGGCTAGGTCCTCTCATCCTGTTGCTAGTTGCCTGGGAGAAGAGGGTGACCCCCACCTGGCTAAAGTCTCCTTTCTTGTTGTTGAAGAGAAGGATAAGGTCTCCTCTGAGCCTTCTCTTCATCAGGTTAAACAGCCTCAGCTTCCTCAGCTGCTTCTCATAAGACCCTTCACCATCTCCATTGCCTTTCTCTAGATTTGCTGTAGCATGTCAATGTCCTTCTTGAGGTGAGGAGTCCAAAACTGGACATAATACTTGAGGTGTGGCCTCACCAGTGCTGAGTACAGGGGGACAATCACTGCCCTGGTCCTGATGGCCACAGTATTCTTGATACAAGTTGGGACATCATTTGCTTTCTTAGCCACCTGAGCATGTTGCTGGCTCGTATTCAGTGGCTGTTGACCGGCACCCCTAGGTCTTTTTCCACTGAGCAGCTTCCCAGCCACTTTCCCTCCAGTCTGTAGCACTGCATAGGGTTATTGTTACCCAAGTGTCACTTGACCTTATTGAACCTCATACTGTTAATACTCCATTTATCTAGCCTGTCCAGATCCCTCTGCAGAACCTTCCTACCCTACANGCCTGAGCCTCTCCTGACGCAACCTGGGGCTAGGTCCTCTCATCCTGTTGCTAGTTGCCTGGGAGAAGAGGGTGACCCCCACCTGGCTAAAGTCTCCTTTCTTGTTGTTGAAGAGAAGGATAAGGTCTCCTCTGAGCCTTCTCTTCATCAGGTTAAACAGCCTCAGCTTCCTCAGCTGCTTCTCATAAGACCCTTCACCATCTCCATTGCCTTTCTCTAGATTTGCTGTAGCATGTCAATGTCCTTCTTGAGGTGAGGAGTCCAAAACTGGACATAATACTTGAGGTGTGGCCTCACCAGTGCTGAGTACAGGGGGACAATCACTGCCCTGGTCCTGATGGCCACAGTATTCTTGATACAAGTTGGGACATCATTTGCTTTCTTAGCCACCTGAGCATGTTGCTGGCTCGTATTCAGTGGCTGTTGACCGGCACCCCTAGGTCTTTTTCCACTGAGCAGCTTCCCAGCCACTTTCCCTCCAGTCTGTAGCACTGCATAGGGTTATTGTTACCCAAGTGTCACTTGACCTTATTGAACCTCATACTGTTAATACTCCATTTATCTAGCCTGTCCAGATCCCTCTGCAGAACCTTCCTACCCTACAGAAAATGATTATAGAATGGTTTGGGTTGGAGGGGACCTTAATGATTATCTAGTTCCATTTTCTCCCGATTCCCCCTGCCATGGACAGGGATGCCACACCCTAGATCTGTTTCTGGACATTTTTCCTAGCTTCTGTTGGCTAATCGCTGAAGAAGTGAGGTTTGGTTGTTTTGGTGTTTGGAGCCCCAAAAGATTCTGATCTAATGAGAATAGCTGACACCAGGTGTTACATTTCTCTGTGGTAGTTGTTATAATTCTGTTCTCTCTACTTAGTGGGCAGAATGGCAAGAAACTAGTTTCCTGTATCCAATAGATCTTTTTGGTTAATTCATATTAAATGACCAGGTCCTTCAACAGACAATGCTAGTTTGGAAATTGGTGACCTGGAAATGAGAATATAACATCTTGCCTAATGCAACACATCTGTTTATTTGTAGCATCTGCTTACAGCCAGGCTTGAGCATTTTGAAGTGTAGTAAATGGGCCACCCCATAAATAAAGTTATAGTGGATGGATAAGAAGTAAAGATACATGAGGTTTACTATAGTGCTGAGGGGTAATATCAACAGGGCAGTAAAGAGCCAAGATATTGATTTATCTTGTACTTCTCTGATAATGATTCGCACATGCATATGCACATAGGAAAATCATTTCTGTGACCTCTGCTTGACAATGGTAATATGGTAATAATTAACTTTTTACTATTGTACAGTTATGAGAACAAAAATGGACATACTTCAAGAAGCAAGATTATCATCAATTATAGCTCTATCAGAAATTATTTCAGGTATTTTCTATCTTAATTCAGCTTTGAATCCTAATTCTCTTTGTAATGAACAATTATAGTGCATATTGAAGAAAAGCACATAGAGTAGGAAAATTGATGTGAAATGAATGTGTATCATTCACATCAAGTTCCTTGAAACCTACTATTTCTATTTTTCATAAAGTGGACAAGTGAATCTACTTTAAAGAAAATTACTCCTTGGCAACAGTGACCCAAGAGGTTTGCACGTCTGCATAGCAAGCAGTCTTGACAGCTTGATTATTTGTTATAAGAACAGCTCTGAAACATTTAATCTATAGAGCATGTTATGATTTCAGCTGAGAAATTTCATCTTCAGTGATCCTGAGGACTGAACTAAAGTGAGAGGCAGGCAACTTCAAGTCACTCATTAGTATCCACACTGTGGTTTAATCCTTCTTAGAGGAGAATAACAAATGCAGAAAGGTTCATTTTTCCCCTCACGTGGGAAATGTGATTCAAGGGTGTATTTTTTAGGCTGCTCAGAAGCATGCAAAAATAATGTTCATTAATGTTACGGAAGATACAGATGCTGTGTGAGAAAAGGATATAGCGATGATCATTGCTTCTGGCAGAAGACTTCAGGAGCTCTCTTTGAAGTCTGACAACAGGAATCTGTGCCCAGATTTGCCAGGCTTTAATCTGTGACAATTAAATTAGGGATAATGAAAAAGAGGGTGCTGTCTTCTTTCTTGGTTGAATTAATGATTTCTGAGCTGTGGGGAATGCTTACCTCTCTGGCTGGTCATTATAAAACTTCTGTTTCATTGAACTCTGCTTGTAAACCTGGATTTAAAGCCCTTGGAGTACTTACAATTCTTGTCTGTGACTCCACCGTTTTTCTGCAGACCACCTAGTGCATACTTTGTAAATGCTACAGGGATGTATATTAATGTAACTAATCCAAGGATGCATGGAAGAGATGCAAGCACCAGCCATCCTTGAACACAGAAGAGGACCAGAGGGTGCAGGCAGATATGGAGGGGGCTAGTGGGGAGGGTGTTGGTGACAGGATGCCACCTCTCTCCATCTCTGCACTGCTTTGCTCCTTTCTCTGTCATATCGCCATGTACCGAGCCTTGCTTCTGCCTAAAGCTACCCATGGTCAGTACCTGCACATCTACTACATGACTGCATTTCTCCTGTGGCTGAACCAGGCTCATGTGACCTGTTATAAAACCACGTTATTTTCTGGCTTAAAATTGACACAGTTTAAAAATTCCCCAGAGCAGCTCAAAATTTTCTGCTGGAGAGCTCTTCAAATAAGATTTACAACACTTGTATTTAAAAATCATACTGTTTAATAAGAAGAAATTACTATTTTCATCAGTTACAGCTGGATAACATATTACCAGAGGTACACAAAATCTTGAGTGTATTATTATTTGTCCTAAGTTTTTACTGAGAACATCTCAACATATACCAAGGCCTCACCTATCCCCTCACGCAATATTTACTTATCATTACAGTCAGCACTTAGAATGTATGATATGACAGTTAATATTTGTATCAGTGGTTCTGTAGAGAACATACTGCATTGTTCCATGGGTTGACCAAGCAATCTCTCTCTAAAATAGAATGTGATCCTGGAAATTCCTAGTGAGAAGGTGAATTTTCCAGTGGTTAGGCATTTTTTTCCAAAAAAGTCCGTTGTACTTCAGCTACAAGGAAAAATCTGCTTGTTTTTCATAATTTCTTCTGTGTATGGAAGAAACCAAACATGTTCCTTCCTGACAAGGTATGTAAACATGGAAAAGAGTTAGCTCAAGATGAATTGCTACTGGGAGAGGTAGACGTACACCATTGCAGGTTTTTCAGCTCCACATTTGGAAATACATTAAGCTTAATTAAGCTTCCAACATATTTTATATATTTCACTCCAGTTGTACCCTGTCTAGGCAGGATACCCCTGTTGAAACTCAGGCACCTGAAAGTCAAACATCTAAGTTTGACTTAGTCATCCAAACTCCCTTTATAGGGACTAGAGGCAAGCACCTGCAGAGGACAATTCATCTTATCCTCACATTAGAGTCTAATGCAGGGTGAGGCCAACTGTCCTAGGGGAGCAACAGTGTCTCAGCAATGATTAAAAAAATAAGCCCAGAGTCACTAGCTCCATCTTAGATCTTTCGGACGTCCCAAGTTGAGCTTGATGACTCTGTGCTTAAGCAGAAAGGTCCCCCCAGTACTGTTGATGGCAGAATACCCATTTCCATTTAGAAAGCAGGAGGTTTTGGACAGGTTCCTGTAAAAAAGATGAAATGTCTGGTATGCACCAGATGTATATGAATGACTTCTCTTGCCAAATTTATTGTATGATATTTGTCTGGGTCTCTGTAAGACTTCAATGGATGCCAAACTTTTTGAGGCCTGATTGGTTTCAGCACTGCAGAGCCTTTATGGGGATGCTGCAGATGGACTCTGAGAAGAAAGCAAGGACAATTGTTCTGTTTGCTGTGTTAATCAGTTAAGGCTATCTGGCAAGATAGGCTGACTGCCTCTTTATTTTCATCCAAGTTTCAACAAGAAGCCAAGACAAAAATGAGGCAGAGAATTAGCCTGAAAAAGCAGTTGTCATGGTGTAGGCAGGCATTTCAACTACACAAATTTGTATAGCATAGAAGTTCTGATTTTTTGGGGCTTCACATTGTAGCTGAAGTTGTACGTGGTATGTTGTAGTGCTTCCACTGATATTTGCCTCGTGCCCTAACAGAAAATGAGAACTACTGTCTTTGGCAACATGAAAGATAAATGTTTAGAACATTTTTCTCACCCAGTTTAATAGAATTACTCAATTATTTAACAAGGTATTCTATTTTCAATCATATTATATTTTTCTGTTTTAGACTCTCCTGACAGCCTTTGTATTATTGTCTGTCTCTTGGCTGCTTGACAGCATGAGACAGCCACCCGAATTCCACCTCGAAAAAAGCCTTTGCTGTTCTCTTCTCAGCTAAGAGACTTTGTGTATACTTGTCACCCTTCCCCAGCACTGGCAGTGCCTAGTGAGAAAATCAAACCCTGCATCACACCATAGTCATCACAGTAAAACAGGGAGAAACCTGTATCCCAACAAGATTAACTCCTGTTTGTGTCTGATCTCAGGTTAGAGCCTGGAGTGAGCTGTATGCAGTTACGTGATCTGGAGGCTTGTGTCATGTGCTCCTTTGCAGTGCTACAGGCTATAAGGGCCAGAGAAATACCAAGTGGGAAGCCAGGGAGGAGACTCTGATGAAGCAGAGTTGTTCACTGAACAGTGGATCACCAGCAGGATGTGATTCTCATTTCACATGGAAGCATTTCCATACCTAAGTAGGGAAAAAGATGTGTTATTTTGCTTCAGTGACTGGCCAGAATGCCTCCTGGTACGCAAGGAAATAGTGTGAACTGCAGGATGACAGATGAAACCAGTCTGGACTCCTTGAATAGCTCAAAGTGAAGCCTGAATACAAAAGCTAATATGATTATGACAGAGAAGGTAGCTGGTTGTGAAGAAGAGGTGTTTTGAGGGGAGAGCGGGGAAGACAGGAGCTTGGAGCTGCTCTCTGGTGGGGTTCCCCAGAGAAGCTGAGTACCCCAAGTAAGATCCCTCTGCAGCCTCCCAGAAGATGCACCTGGCAGTGCTGCAAACAATGCCTGGAGCCTGGAGCGAAGTTGCCAGGTCTGGTGACTCAAGGATATCTACCCAATACAGCCCCAGAACTTCCTATTTAATTTAGTCCTTTCCTATTCTATATGCATTTGTAACTGTGTTATCTGTTTCAGATGCTATGAATAAATTATTTTTATTTTAACCTGTTTTGGGTTAAGTCTGATTTCAGGTAACAGGATAACAACAAGTCCTTCTTTCCTCAAAGGTACAGTGAATCTGTGAACGAGGGCCTGGTTTGGATGACAGGTCGCTCCTGCTATCTTTTTCTCTACCATCTCAAATGAAGAGTGTGCAGGTGGGGTATCAGTTCAAACTGCGGCAATGAACCATGTTGTAATCAATATGATGTCCCAGGGTGGAATTTCAGTCTTCCTCATTTGACTTTTTTATAAACTCAGGAAATTAAAAGCATACAACTTCTTGTGCTTTACAGAAAGGATATTAGTAAGGTTCTACATTGAGGAACCAAAAGACAGTATTAAAGACATAGTCAGCTCTGTATGTACACATAACACTGACCAAAGATAAGATCTTTTCAAATCTCTCTGTTGCCTCAAGATGTCTCCAGTATATTTTATTGGTTTATCACCGATAGAAACCTTTCACAACCTCTTCATACCACCTAATAATTCATGCAAAACACAATCTCATTTTATTGTTGTTTCCGGGTCATTTACCTACAAACTTAACACCAGATCCTCAGTTGGTATAAATCATCATACTCACCATGGTGGTCAGCAGACTGGAAACAGCGTGTGAATTTATCACAGGGATAGTAGGACAATTTGGGTTGGAAGAGACCTGAGGACCCTAACCCTAACCCTAACCTTTTGCCCAAAGGAGGGTGAGCTCTATGGTTAGACCAGTGGTTGTGGATTTGTTTCAAAAAACTTCAAACAAGAAGACAGCACAGCATCTTGGAGTAACCAGCTCCACAGCCTGGCTGCCTTCATGAACAAAATCTTCTCCTTATATCTAATCCAAAACCTTTCTTTTTTTCAATTTATGCCTATTGCTGGTCCACTTGGCTTCATTTGAACCATGACAATCCCATGCAGTGTTACAGGCTTGGAGCAGAGTGGCTGAAAAGCTGCTCATCAACAAAGGACCTGGAGGTGCTGGTCAAGAGCCAGCAGAACATGAGCCAGCAGTGTGCCCAGGTGGCCAAGAAGGCCAAAGACATCCTGGCTTGTGACAGGAATAGTGTGGCCAGCATGACCAGGACATTGATAGCCCTCCTGTACTGTGCACTGGTAAGGTCTCACCTGAAATCCTGTGTTCAGTTTTGGGCCCCTTACTTCAAGATTCTGGAGCATGTCCAGAGGAGGGCAACAGAGAAGGTGAAGGGTCTGGAGCACAAGTCATATGAGGAGCAGCCAAAGGACCTGAGATTGCTTTTTCTGAGAAAAGGAGACTCAGGGAGACCTTATTTCTCTCTATAACTTCCTGAAAGGAGAATGTAGCCAGGTGGTGATTGGTGTCATCTCCCAAGTAACAAGCAACAGGATAAGGGAAAATGGCCAGGAAAAGTTTGGATGGGATATGAGAAAAAAAATTATTCGTTGTAAAGGGTTGTCAAGCATTGGAACATGCTGCCCAGGGAAGCAGTTGAGTCATGGTGCCTGCAGGAATTTAAAAGGCGTGTAGATGTGACATTTCCAGACATGGTTTAGTAGTGGACTTGTCAGTCCTGTCTTAATGGTTGACTCAATGATCTTAAGGGTCTTTTCCAACTTAAGTAATTCTATGGTTCTGTAATCATAATCATTTCTCACCCTCCTTCCTGTGAAGTGCCTGGTGCTGGCTTCTTGGCGGACCCTCCTAGAATCTATCAGGATATTAGGTTCCCTTGAAGCTATCTCTCCTGAAGATTGAGCAAGTCTGAATCTTTACTGCTCCTCCTGCTCCACGTAGTGATGCACAGGCATTGCATCTCCCTCTGCTTTTTCCCCTAAGGTGAGCAAACACATCTTGATCTACCTTGGATGTGCAGAGCTCAGCCCACGACACATCCCACTGGTGTCAGGAGCTTCTGAGAGGTGGACCTTTCAGCATCCACTGAGTGAATCTGGTTCCTACACTTTCACTTATAATTCTGTACAGGCCTTGCAAGCTCTGGGTTTTACTATCGTAACACTGTCTTTGTCTCTCCTTCATTCGAGAATGAGATAGGCTGGACTGTGCTATCTCTCTTTCTCAGCTAAGTGCACTGTAGTGTCATTTTTCAAACAAAGCCAAAAGACTTACTCTATCTGGGTGATTTTGATTTCTTACTTTACCCACTCCCTTCTCTCTCCTCCCTGCAACAAGATGAAAACATCAATATCTGTTCTGGGCTCCCAAGGTATGACACAATGTCAGTGGAATTTGTTTTTAATCTGGGCAACTAACGGTTATCTGACAATTCAAGTAATACTTCTCCACATCCATCTGTCAAACTCCAGCAAATTTGCAGAGGAAGACAGTGTCAGATTTAACAGCAAGGCAAGCCCATTAACACTCTGGGATTGCAACTCTGACTTCCTGCAATACGATTTTCCCTATGCTTGTCCTGTGCTGCCCTTTTCATTTTTTATTTATGTAAAATTATAACTCTTCTGTTTGAAAGTCATCTTCTTTTATTTCTGAGGCTGTTTCCTACAGTGAGTCAGGTCAGGCGAACTATTATTAGGACCATGTTTATTTATAATGGGTAGTTTAGCATTAAGCAACGAGTTGTGACAGGCTGTGCATTTCTGGAGGATGATGGCAGGCTCGGGGTGCCTGCGCAGGCAAGGTGCCGAAGGCAGAGGGCTCCTGCCACCCCATCCAGCCTCCAGTCACACTCTGCTGCCAGTGGCTCCCTGCCATTACAAAATGAAATGTTGAGAGCAAAACGAGGACATGCTGGAGTCAGCGCCTGTGCTGGGGAACGTGGGCAGTAGGCAATCAATGGCCCCCCTGAGCTGTGCTGTCATTGCCCTGCCAAGTGCCTTTGTGAAGGGCAGCTTACAGGTGGAACTCATGAGACTCAGAGCAATCTACCGAAGGAGGAGTCCACTGGCCAAGTTTTTTCCTTGTATATCTGTTTTACACACCCAGTGTGCCTTCCCTGACACCACACCACAGCAGCCGGCTCTATTGTATTCCATGGAGCTTTCTGACTCTACAGCAGAACTTTCAAAATAATCAAGTTATTTATTAATTTTTATTCTATTCCATCTTCCCTGACAGCTTCAGATCCTATGAGTCTGACTGGAGGGCCTGCCGAAGACTGCAGAAGGTAGAGATGACAGGTGCATTCCTGCAGTGATACCCAAACAAGACCAGCAAAGGACCAAGGACCATGGAGATCCTTCCCATCAGTGAAAAGTTAAGCAGATGATAATTTATCACTCGACTGCCACATGGTGAGGCATCCTGTGCAAACTACCTCATCTCCTTCCTCCTTGAGGAAGATGCTGCTTCTTTTTTGCCATCCTTCCTCCAGACCTGTACCAGGATGGGCAGCTTGTGCTGGCTGAGTAACTCTGTGCAGAAATGTGTCATATTCAGGCACATCATTTCTCCCTCTCTCAACCCATAGGCCTGAATGTCTGTCTGCAGCTGGCATGGAAAGGCAGCTGGTTTACTACAGTGAACCATGCTCCTAGAGGCCCAGGCAGACACACATTGCTGAATGTCTGGAAAGACTGGACCCCCATCATGCTAACACATGTAGGATGCAGGTGTCAGGATCTTGACCCAGAGGCAGTTCCTTGCCAAAGGCAGGAGCACAGAGCATGCTTTTGACTTTGGAGATTTCCATCATTGCTCTTAGCTGACTCTAGTATGTTCTTTATTTCCCAATGAATGTGAACAGTGGCAAGGAATGTAGTGCCAGGGATTGGTGAGGGTCTAATCTCCAGGTTTTTTTCTTCGTCTAGTGAATCTCCATTTGCACTTTTCTTCTTACCTCTTGTTTTGCATTTGTTTGACTTCAGTTCCCATATTTTTGAGGAGATAGTGAATCTACTTGAATCCTCTGGCAAACCCAAGATGATAACTATGCTTCTGCATCCATCCCTCTAAGTGAGAAGCTGTGACCATGGTTGTCAGGAGACCTATGTCCAAGTCAGCTACCACAGAGCTAAATCCAGCAGCTCTTACTCAGTTCTTAGCTTGGCAAAACCCCATTGAAGATAAGGAGAGTTTTAGTTGATTGAGGATGTCATGTTCCAATAATGAGCATGGCTGTGGTCCCTGAAATGTGTTTTCATGAATTTGCTCAAGAGTATATTGCAAAGGTGTTTCTGACATTTGGCAACATTAATATTTAAGACTTCCTGTGTTATTTTTTTGCTAAAGGAATTAGAAATTAGCATGTCATGATCATGATAGAGCAGCTGAAAATAAAGAACCAGATTGTGCCCTCAATCCATGCACCCAGTTCCCACGGATGTCATTGGAAATTGTGTGCACACACCTCTGAGGACAGAATTTGGCCTAGCACACCTCTTTTTGTGATGCACATGCTGCACTCACTGCTGCCGACAGTACTTCTGTGCAACAAGAGAGGAGTATATCCCTAAATTGTTTAGCACCATAATAACCTACAGTATTTTTCCTTTGTTTTTCATGATTGAAACTAGAATTCTTCCAGTGACTAGAGGTGATGCCTTTGCAGACAAATCCTGCACATCTCTGTTAGCAGAAGGGGAATTGATTACCTAAGAAGACACGTGTCTGACAGACCAGCATATTGGAGTCTGTACCAACAGGCTCAGCCTGGTTCTGGCAGGATTGACAGAAGAGTCACTGGAACTGTTGTGGGGCAAGGACATGGGCTTGATGACCTGTTGTTACTCATTACAACTCAGTGTGTGATAAGTCATTGCATCTTTTCTGCCCTTAGTTTAGGACTCGGTGGACTTGGCGGACTTGGCATATGCTAAATGTCATGCTTTCCTGAGCTAAGGTTTTAAGCTGTAATGCTGGGAGATTTTTCATGCTCTACAAGATTTCAGAAGAATGGCTAGTTAAATCACATTTATAATGACTATTAAAAAAAAATATCTCTGATACAGGAGTTGCTCAGAAGTTAGGGATGGGGGTTATTCTTTGAAAAATAATTGACTTTTTATTCTCCTCCTCCAAAATATTCAGGAGAAAGCCAGTTCTAAAAGCAACTTGATTCATCAACAACAGAGTACTCTCATGTAGCAAACTCTGAAAAAAGTGTCAGCTATGACAAGACTGTATGTATTATGAATATGCTTTAAAAGTGAGTGGTAGCAGACATTTTGAGACACGATATTGTGAGAGAGTAAAACACATAAATACAAGTCTTCATTGTTCAAGCACGGTATCTAACTCAGCCTTGATGAGGTCTGAACTACTGCTTCCCCATTGACATGGCTGATGTCTGTCCTGCTTCAGGTGCTTGGAAGTGCAGCAGCCAAGTAGTGTCCCTTCAGGTCACTGCTGTGAACTGCAGAGAGCTGTGCTGGCTCGCAGTCTTACTCCCTCAGTTGCCTTCAGAAAGAGAGAGATGCCAAATACTTTCCTAATAATATTTACCTGCTGGGAATTTTCAGAGTTATAGGATTTTTGCAGGGCAGTGGGCTCTTGCACAACTCAGCTTTTGATGAGAAAGCAGGCCCTACGGCCTGCCTTTCTCATGGGAAAATTAGGTGATAACATGTATTAGGTCAGTTTGACCTGATTTTCTCAAGGGAAAGGCATGCAAAGGAAGATGATTTGGCCTTGGTGCAAGCAAGAGAAGCTTAAACAAAGAAGAAAACAAGCCTACAGACCCCACGAGGGATGAAGCCAATCAAACCTGTATCGCTGTAAAGAGATGTAACCAATTAGAATGTGTAGAAATGTGCTCATAAGTTTATTAACCAATAATAATAGTGTAAGAACTGTCTGCCAATAGTAATAGAATTAGAAGTGTGTGAACAAGTTAGAAATAGTATAAAAATGTGTCTGATGCTCTGAATAAAGGCTTCGCTTGGATCCCATTGGTCATTTTGTGATGTCCCAAGAAGATGAAAAAATCCTCTGGGTTATTTACCATATTTACCCATGAAAGTAGTGGCTTTATTGTAGTTGCCATAGAGATCAGATGCCACTGCAACTAGAAGGAGGGCCCTTACCAGAGGACATGTTCTGTTACGTATCTTGCTTTGAATGTGATCCACCTCGTGAAAATGTTTGGAAGGAGTCTTCCTTGTCCTGGATATTCTGAATTTATTAGTTTTTCCAATACTTGCACTTTGTGACAGTGGATTTTCAGAAGAATGCACATGCACATGCAATAGCTCTTCCAAAATGAAGAATGTGTAAACTTCAGTTCCTATCCCAATAAAACTACAACCCATCACTATGCGCTTCTGAAACTTTAGGATTTCAGGCATGCAAAAACAGATGGGGAAAAAATTCCAACTTTCTTACACCACAATTAAGTCATGCAATTGGTGAAGCCAAAGACAAAAATCTCTGGAAGCAGACTGACGCATCTGCTAGCATAACAAGAAAGAAGAATTAATGCTGAAAGTAGTGAAAAGAAAATTATTAAACAGAATGCTGTACACTGTACTTTAGGAATCAGAGTTGATAAGAGGCTTTCAGAGCTCTGGGACAGCATTTCTGGAATTATTGTTAAACATTCTGTATGAAATAGTTATGGCAGACTGGAGAAGCATGGGTCAGGGATTGCAAATCTTTCTGTCAGTACTAAGGCCTTGCTCGTGCTCCAAGTGAAGGGATGAGAACACCTCCTGAGGCACATTGGAGAAAATATATGAGTTGACACTTTAAAAATTAAGCCTCCTGAAAATGCTGTGTCGATTATTATCGCAGAGGCAACTTAAGTGATTTGCCTACAGTCACACAGTGAATTGGGGTTGAGCCAGGAATAGAAGATAGGACTCCCAGCTTCTGTTCTTGTTCTTTTGCCATCTAGGTGCATCCCCAAATACGTGTAATCCCAGTGGGGACGAAAATCCAAAATCAAAAATTTATCTCGCTTCCTAACACTGCTATAGACAGGTCTGCAGCACAGACACAGAGGCAAATCTTATTGCCCTAGTTAACCCACTGATTCCAAAGGAATTGGTCACCTGATGAATTTTGTCTTCACAATACCAAATAGCTCAAATCCCTACAATATCAATGTCCATTGGGAGAAAGGAGAGTCTTTGGTAGCCAGAATTATGTGCCTGGGATTAGTGTCTTGAGCAATTTTAGCTTAATCTATTATATAAAACTAAGTTGTGTGTTACTAATGCTTCACTCATTAACATGCAAAGGCAAAAAACTTTGCTGGAGCTTTCAGTATCACCTGGCTATACAGGGACGAGAGGTTAAATACAGAACAGACCATACTTGTAAGAAGATTAAGACATACAACAGGGATAGTAGCAGGCTTCTGCTGGGTCTTATCTGGCATCTGACCGGGACAGAGAGAGAGAAGGAAACTCTAAGCCAGCTAACGTACTGGATTATTGATGACAGAGGATTCACAGCTGATAGGGGAGCTGGAAAGGGCAGGTAGTAGGGATGAAATGCAGGGCAGAGCACATATCAAAAGGGAGGTAGAAGGTACTGTATTTTAAAGGGGCAGTCTAACAAATGTGAAAGAATATTTAGTGGGTAGGATAACAAAGATATGAGCTTTCCAAGACTACAGAAATTGAGTGAGAAAGGGGAGAAGAAACCAAATATATCCTAGCTTCTTCTCTAAAATTGTCTCTTAGACATCACGGGAAAAAAATCACATCAAACTATAAATGATCTGAGAAGATTTTTTGGGGTAAAAAGATTTCCAAGACCTCTCTGACTTGCTCTAAGGCAATAAATACTGAATGGAGAGTAACATTGCAAAGCACTAAAAATTACAGAAAGTCTGCCTAGGACTTCCACGTAGATAATGTTATCTTCAGTAACAGGCAGCTGAAGTGGGCTAGGGTGGCACAGCCCTGCAGCACAACTGGCTAATGACAATAACCTTTGACAGGTATCTTTTAATGACTGATAATTTGAAAGATAATTACTTAGTAAAGTTCTAGACCAATGCTTAACAGGGACATTTGGGAGTAGCTTGCTTTTTATTGTTTGCTTGATTGTTTCTGAAGGAGGGTACTTCAAGCACTGAGCAGAGTATGGAAAAGATTATTCTGGGAAATATTGAAAAACACCTGAAAGACAATCCTGTCCTGAGTCACAGCCAGCATGACTTAATGAGGGGAAATTTCAGTTTATCAAACCTAGTTTCCTTTTGTGACAAAGTAACCCACTTAGTTGACAAAGGGAAGCCAGTTGATGTAATCTTTCTGGATTTCAGTAAAGTTTTCAATCCTGTCTCTCATAGGATCCTTCTGGACAACATATCCAGCATACAGTTGGATAAACACATCATGTGGTAGGTGAGTGATTGGCTTACAGGTTGAGCACTCAGTGTAATAGTGATTGAGGTAACATCAGAGTGGTGAACTGTAAAAAGTGGGGTTCTGCAGGGCTCCGTATTTGGCCCAGTGCTCTTTAACATCTTCATAAATTACTTGGACACAGGACTGGAAGGGATACTAAACAAGTTTGCAGATGGTATAAAACTCGGAGGAGCTGTTGACCCCCTCGCAGCCAGGGAGGCTCTGCAGAGTGACCTTGACAAATTAGGGGACTGAGCAATCACAGAGCATATGAAGGTCAACAAGGGAAAGTGCCAGATTCTGCACCTGGGATGGGGCAACCCCAGATGTACATTCAGACTGGGGATGAGATGCTGGAAAGCAATGCCATGGAAAAGGCCCTGAAGGTCCTGGTTCAATATGAGTCAGCAGTGCCCTGGCAGCCAGGAGGGCCAACTGTGTCCTTGGGGGCATCTGGCAAAACATCACCAGGCAGTCGAGGGAGGGGATTATCCCACTCTGCTCTGCACTGGTGTGACCTCACCTCAAGCACAGTGAGCAGTCTTGGGCATCACAATATAAGAAAGATATGGAAATATCAGTGAGTGTTCAGAGGAGTGCCATAAAAATGGTGAAGGCTCTAGAAGAGAAGCTGTATGAGGAGTGGCTGAAGTCACTTGGTCTGTTCCGCCTGAAGACAAGGAGACAGAGGGGAGCCCTCATTGCTATCTACAACTTCCTCATGAGGGGAAGAGGAGGGGCAGGCACTGATCTCTTCTCTGCAGTGACCAGTGGCTGCACCCAAGGGAATGGCCTGAAGTTGTGTCAGGGGAGTTTTAGGTTGGATATTAGAAACAGGTTTTTCCCCTAGAGGGTTGTTGGGCACTGGAACAGGCTCCTCAGGGAAGTGATCACAGCACCAGACCTGTCAGAGTTCAAGAAATGTTTGGATTATACCCTCAGGCACATGGTGTGACTCTTGAGGATGGTCCTGTGCAGGGCTTAGAGATGGGCTTTTATGATCCTTGTGGGTCCCTTCCAGCTCTGCATATTCTGTGATTCTGTGCTTCTGCACTGATAATGGCTTTAAGGGGAGAAGGAGATCCAATTGACTCCACTAGTAATGTATTTGGGATAGCAGAATGGCAAATTCAGAGTTGGGAAGCTTTTATTAGGGCTTTCATATTGCACCTTACATACTGGGAAGAGTTATTAATAAAAGTCTTCTCGAGTGCTTCTAGGAATTAAAATCAAAGGACTTACAGTGTTTCTGCCCTGGGATAGAGTTTCATGAAGGCAGTTCTACCACTGCTTCTTAGCTTTGCAATTTCTTCCTGTACCTTCTCTGTCCATCTGCTAGGTCCTTACCAGTTCTGTCTGAGCTGGCCTATCTGTTGCAGGTTGCTGCTGTTTTAGCTAGGTTTTTCTTTTCATTTGGGGTGTGAATAGGGTGACATGCCTATAGCAATGTGTTCATTGCTAGAAACATAGCATGGAAATCATGCTATGGTCTGGGTCATGACGAAGTTACAGTAAAACTATAGACTGTCTAGAAGTAAATGAGCAATCTCAGCTGTGAATATTGTAGAATGTATTATCTAGCAGAATTATTTATTTTAATATTGCCCCTTTAAAATTCTTCAGGACTCCCTGAGCTGTACATGAGCACTTATTTAAAACAGAAAGGAAAAAAATACATATGTTGAGTTATATTCAGAATGGAATTTGCAAAATGAGGTAAGATTTTGATACACTTAGTTTTTTTAAACAGTAGATACTACTAATAGTTGTTACATCAAACTAAGTTAAAGAAACTAAAATCTAAATGGTTTGGAAACCTAATTTCCACTTCCATGACAGCTTTGTCAATGTACAACCCGTTACTGATTTTTTTATAGGAATGTATTGGCTATGTAGGTACTACAATCTAAAAGTAACTAATTTTCCTTTATCTTAAATCAATTTCTAATCAACTTAGCCAAGCAGAAATAAACTAGGCTGAAGTGTTTAAGTGTTTATTGAACATCCACATTTCTATTCATTTGGCTATACTGATTTAAATTGACATCTTTAGTTAAACTACCCCAAAGATATGTGTGGGTAACTCCCTCCCGGCAGTGAGTGCAGGGAGGTGGGTCTAGGGCAGCCTGTGCTGATAACTAAGGGAACCAGGGACTGAGCAGGGCTCTGGACCTTCACTCACAGACACTGCTTGATTGCTATCTTGCTCCCTGGCCTGATCCAGAGCTGTTGCAACTGGAGGACAGGTCAGCTGCAGAAATGGTGCCCAGAATCAATACAGATAAGAAAGCACCAGGTTTTGATTCCTCTATCCTACACAGACTCCTTGGGGCTCACACATGTCCCATCCTAGTGCCTATCACTCTTAGTCGTCTCTTGGTCAGAAGTGGAGAAATAGGATTTGTGACTGTTGTGGGGTGAAACTAAAACTGGTCTTCTTTTTTTCCCCCGGGCGAGCAGGGGCGGGGCCGCCTGTTCCCGGGGTCCTGGCGGGGACGGGGCTGGTCCCCAGCATGGCCGCATTCCCTGCCTGCAGCGTGGGTTCAGTGGCCCCCTCCCCCCACCGTATCCAGGCGGGGCCATGTGGCCATCCTTGGAGCACGGCGCGGCCGCGGGTGCCAGCGCGCGGTGGCTGCACAGTGGTGGCGGCGGTAGCGGCTGTGCCGGCCGTGGCAGCGGCGCCGACGATGGCGGCGAGGGCTCCGCGACTGCTGCGCAGGTGTCCCGGCGCATGCGGCTGGATCAGGCATGGGTCAGGGTGACCCAGAGAAAGTACCGTAACTCCCTGGGACGCCACGCGGGGCCGCGNAACAGAGAGACCAACACTATTCCAGAGCATTCCCATCGCAACAGGGGCTTTTGGGAAAGCTTAATTTGTCTGTTTTTGCACTTTATTGTTGGTTTTCTGTGTGTGTGAAATAAACTGTTGTTACTTGTGTGTTTTCTTTTTGGGTGTGTGTGGCTTCTCTCAGACATCTCTTGTCAGTACCACGCTTTTTAGTGGTAAAACCACGACAGTGACAGTCTCTTGAGCAAGGGGGGACTGGCATCTCCAGGGGAAAGGTAACACAAATAGTGGCAATATCAACAAAATCAAAATTCCTCTTGACTTTTGATAGATAGACATCTGCAATTTAATTCAGGAGCACACAGTAATGCCATTATGTTGGTCAGAAGCAATCTGATGATATTTGCTGAGTATCTGCACTAAGTACTTAATTTCCCTTTTTAGTCTGCTGTGTTGCTCATCACCTAGTAGTAAAAGCATTTATTGTAATAGGAACTTTTCTTTCATACTTCTAACAAATTAAAACAAAACAAAACAAAACAAAATTCACTCTTGTCTTTGTGCTAGAAAAGAGCAGGTGCAGAGAGTCATTCCTGGCCTCCAAGCCAAGTGGCAGAGCCTGGCTCTTCCCCCTGGGCTCAGAAGTAGTCCCCTTGGCCAGACATTGCCTTGCAGGGTTAGAAAGGTACATGACAGATCGAGGGAACAAACTAGCACCTATTCAGACTGCAGAGTCAGGAAGGGGTTCAGTGCCTGCACTCAGTCCATGTCTGTCTTATTTAGCTGTCCAGACACCCCTTCTGAGTGCCAGAAGGGCTTAGAAGGTCCAAAGCACCCTGAAAGTCACCATGCCCCAAGTACCAGGAAAATGCACAAGCATGGGCTGGGAAGTGAGGGGTTCACTTGCGATATTTTGGCTGTTTATTCCTACAAACGTTGATTCCCTGTCACCAGCAACAGGAATACTGGGAAAGGCTAAATCAACCTTTAGCATCTTCCCAGTCTGCAAGAAAGCAGGCAATAAAAGCTACTCAGTAGATCTGGAATTATGTAAAATGTGTAAGAATCTGGATGGATATAACCAAAATACACTGTTTCAAAATTCAGTCAGGTTGCAAAGGATACAATTTTACCTGAAAACTGCACATTGAAATGCAATGCGCCATCTCTGTGATTTTGTCCTGGTCTAGTGATGAAAATACCTACAAAAGGAAGAAAAACCCTCCCAGCCCTGAGGAAAAGAAGAAATCCAGAACGACAAGCTCTCTGTTCTCTAGTTTGCTTGGTCACTGCTGAGTTTGGTACATTCATTTTTACATACCAGGGAGGTCGGCTTATACCTCCAACTGTAACTGTGCCCACACATCCTTGGGGAACTTTGAAATAGCAGAGATAATGTCATCCCAGTTACCATATGCTTTCAGTCTGCCCAGGCAATGATTGTATAATAATCCCTAACAGAAAACTGAAGATTTCAAGTGGCTGCCAGAAAACAGTTTTTCACTTGGAGTAGCAACTCTGAATAAGGAAGCATATGGCACATTTGATCAGACAAAGAAAATTAGGTCACTCAGAAAAATATCTGATGCTCTTCCTGAGGAACATAATACAAAAAATACAGCTATCTGGAATGGCTGCATTTGCCTCTTCTGCACTGTTTCTCATATTGTGATGTGTTGTATTGTTCTGAGTAACTGCACTATATATAGTGTCTGTTAAATAGTAGAATAAAGATTATATAACTGATTGTTTTCCCTCTGCTAGTAATAGGAGTTTAAGACCAAAGAGGGTTTTGTTTGTCATGGATTTTAGAAAAAAAGGCAAGGACAAGTGCTTTTGTGCAGCTGACTGCTGGATGTTTTCTATGAGATGTTTCTTTTTTTTTTAAATCACATTGAATGAAAAAGTAAATGGTCTTTTGTTTAATATTTTTATTCTCTTAGTTTTAGTGCATCCCATTTTGTATCATTCCTGGACAGTCAGTGGTGTAAGACTTCACCAAAAAAGTCTCAAAGATCGAGGAATACATTGCTAAATGACCCTTATCAAGGGGAGAGGGAAGAGGAGGGTTGCAGGGAGGATCAAAGCAGAAGCTGAGCCTTGGAGGGGGCACAGAGTTAAGGTTATGATCCTTTGCAAGGTGAAGAATAATATTTCTGCTGACTATTCTTTCTTGGCAGTCACATGTCCTCCCTACCCCAGGGAAATACCTTCTCTGAGTGTTCAAAGTGGTGGGGCAATAAATACAAAACAACATTGGTATAAAGAGTGCTGAGGAGCTTTGTTTACTTCAGTGAAGGAAAAAGCCAGAAGCTGAAAAGTCCAAGCAATTGTATTCATAACATGAAGGTATACAGTGGGAGAGGGGCTTGGGCAATTGCTTAATCCTGGGGCCTGGGTTATCTCTTTTGCCAGCTGGCAGTCCAGGAAAACAGCCCAAGCATTTCAGACAGTTGGCTACAAGTGAGGTGGTGCTGACTCTAACACTATTAATCAGAGCCTGGGTAGCATTGCTTTTCACCAGTATGGGCTGGTTTCTCCTCTGGGAGATTAGGGAAAAACAGGAGTCCCCAAGACAAGCCTTGGCTAGCTGGAGAGTCAGCCTCGTGTGTGGCTTACAGTCTAACTGCTCATGGAAAAAAACCACACATTCCCAGCAATCTTGCTCCATTTAGTTAATTTCCAAGAATTTATCCTTAAAGGAAGTTTTAAAGAGAAAAGTTTGGTTAATTAATCCAGATTTTTCCAGCTTCCTAAAACCAGGAATAGAAGCAGTGACCACAGAGTTTTCCAAACCTACAAACTCAAATCTGATTTAATACATAAAGACGTTGTTGTTCCTATGTTGACCCTTCCAGACAGTAAATGGATCAGCTTATGGTACTTTCATTTGATTGTAAAGATGTCAGGTAACCAAAAAGTCATTCCAAGCAGCTATCTCAGCCTAATTTATGGTAGTGTGGTACCATGACTGGTTTGGTCACATCAAATCTGTGGTTCTTCAAATACTGTCTAAAGAACTGAAGTATTTATATGATATGCATAAAATGTGGTCTTGATTTTCAAAATCTTTTATATACAGATGTGAATGTCTCCTCAGTCCCTGGCATATTTAGTCTTACAAATTTTGTCAGCAGATGAAAGAAAGTTTAATAAGGTAAAAAGCTTGCCCTAGGTCAAGTGGCGCATTACTTCAGAAGTGGAATTAGGCTTCAGGAGGTTTCTGTCACTTAATCATAAACTTAGCTTATTGGTTCTGCCTCTTTCCAGATTCTCTCATTCAGCCTTTAGGTTTTTCAAGGGCTTAACTGCCCTCCTAAATCATAAATACAAAAGTTTTGAGAGGCTTATTTACTTCAACAGCCTCAGAATGGACTTTTAGCCTTTTGAGAGTACAAATGCAAAGCACCTGGTGTAAAAGGTGGCTGAACAATTGGGATAGTCTCATCTTCCCAGCATCCATCTTCCCCAGCCTGGAGGAGCTGCTTTATCACATGCTTCTTTTTTTCCCTTCTTCAGGCTAATCACTACTTTCCCGATTAATATGAGTTATTTCACTTTCTCATTCTGATTGTAAAATCCTATAAGTGGGTAAACACTTACTTGCTAGTCTGTTCTGGGGTCAGATCCAGTCCACACCCGAAAGGGCTTGTGAGGGTCAGTATGTTAGTGTACAGACATTTGGTACAAATTGTTGACAAAAACACATTTTTACCTCAGCAGCTGTAGAGCAGGAGTTGGCAAAACTGGCTCATGGGTCGGACACAAAGGGTAATAGTGAATGGGGTAATATCAGGCTGATGACTGGGCACTACTGGGGTTTTGCAGGGCTGCATCCTTGGACCACTTCTCTTCAACATCTTCATAAATTACTTGGACACAAAAATTAAAGGGATACTAAGTAAGTTTGCCCAGGATACTAAATTGGGAGGAGCTGTTGACTTCTTCAAAGGCAGAGAGGCCCTGCAGAGACCTTGACAAATTAGAGGACTGGGCAATCACCAACTCAGTGAAGTTTAACAAAGACAACTGCTGGATTCTGCATCTGGGACGGGGCAACCCTGGATGTTCATGCAATCTGGGAATGAGATGCTGGAAAGCAGTGCTGTGGAAAGTGCCCTGAAGGTCCTGGTTGATGGCAAGTTCAGTATGAGTCAGCAGTGCTCTGGCAGCCAGGTGGGCCAACCATGTGCTGCGGGACATCAGGCAAAGCATTACCAGCCAGTCAAGGGAAGTGATTGTCCCACTCTGCTCTGCACTGGTGCAGCCTCACCTTGAATATTATGTGCAGTTTGGGGCATCACAATATAAGAAAGATATGAAAATATTGAAGAAGGCAATGAAGATGGTGAAGCTTCTAGAGGAGAAGTCTTATGAGGAGCAGCTGAGGTCACTTGGCTTGTTGAGCCTCTGAGGCTCAACAACCCTCATTGCAGTCTACAACTTCTTTGTGAGGGGAAGAGGAGGGGCAGAGACTGATCTCTTCTCTGTGATGATCAGCAACAGAACCCGAGGGAACAGCATGAAGTTGTGTCAGGGGAGGTTTAGGTTGGATATTAGAAAAAAGGTTCTTCCCCTAGAGAGTTGTTGGGCACTGGAACAGGCTCCTCAGAGAAGTGGTCACAGCACCAAGCCTGCTAGTGTTCAAGAAGCGTTTGGACAACACTCTCAGACACATTGTGATACTTGGGATTGTCCTGTACAGGACCAGTAGCTGGACTTTGATGATCCTTGTGGATCCCTTTCAACTCAGGATATTCTATGATTTTTTATTGATTTTATTATTTTTTTTTAAATCTTCATATTTTTTTCACAGAGATGTCCCTAACCAGGAATTTATACTCATAGCAATTACTGTTGCAAGCTTTGGACAGAATCCTCTCATTTGCAGCAACTCCAAGAGAATACATCACTGAAAAAAAATGTGTTTTATCCCTTACTCAGTGTTGCATAGAAATGTTTCTCTTCTTTCCTCTATTGACCAGAAACCTGCCAAAAAACAAGTTCCGAGAGCAGATGTCAGCTAATCCTGAAGTCTGTGCTAAGAACACGATAGCAACTCATAGAGAGTTCAACAGAATTTAAATGTCTTGCTGGTTTGGTATAAGATTATGCTCTGAGGAGATAAGCTCCTGCATTTTAACTTGGGAGCTCAAAAGGGATAAATAACATTTCTGGATCCAGCCAGCCAACAAACAGAATTTCTTAGCACAATGTAATCTTGCTAAGGGGGGTTTTCTCGGGCATGTGTTTCCCACCAGGCGTTGTTACACTGCCGTGTACAGAGGGCTTATCTCCAAGCAAAGGTGGTAATGCTCAGCCATTGATACCTCACAACTTACTGAAGTTGTAAGATGAGTGAGGAAGGATTTGTTGAGGCATTTGATTCATAGCTGATACTTTTTAACAAAGTTTAAGGATGTGACATCACTATTTGTAATGAGTGTTCTTGTTATGGCAAGGTGTGTACATGGCAGGAGGGGAGAGGAGCTATCATCATGTAGATAAGCCAGAGAATTCTAAATCATTAGCAATGAATAATTCACCGCACAGAAAAAATAACAACGTCAGGCAGTTGAATAGTGCTAGTTCAGTTGTATCTTTTTTTGTGTGTCTGATGAAAGGTTTTTAACCCTGATTATACCCTGTCTTAACCATGAGATTTCCTTTCTGTAGGGATATTCAGCTCCAGGCAAGATATAAAGATGTTCCCAAATCCAGTAACTGGGTCAAATCTAATTATCATAGATAATTTGCACATTTCATTTATGGTAAAGGAAAATGTGTCTCAAGATAAGTGAATACAGTTCGGTTTGTCAAAGGCAGACTAAAATAGCTTCTAAACAAAAAGAAAAAGGTCTTCTTGCTAGACCCAGTTACTGAAAAGGGAAGACAATATTAAAACCTCCATTCCAATCCAATTAAAAAAATTAAATTAATCAAAGCTGTAACAGACAGTAAGGCCCCCTGAATTTCCAGTGTCCAATATTTGGATTTCCCCTCTTGTCTGAAATACTGAAAATTCTACATGTCTCATAACTGAAGGAAAAATGGGTATTTCCTAAGATTTTTTTGTATAATACAGTGTATTCTCTTACAAATGTAACCATCTATCCCACTTACATGTAACCTTCAGTTAGGACAAGATTAAAACATTGACAATGAGTAATTTTTGCACATAATCAGATATTTTACTAATAATCAAAGCATTTCAATATGTTCTGTTTTGAAATAAAAGTCAAAATAGTAGTACTGTAATTGAACTTCCTGTATCATTATCAATCATTACAGGAAAAAATAAATTAGTTATCATCTCTAAACAAATTTGAAAATCTAATACAACCCCAGACAACATTATTGGTTTTGTTAAATCAGCATTTCCATTTGGAAAATAGTTGTGCTGTATTTTAGAAATTCTTTATATCACCTAAAGTTGGAGATAGGATGTCTGTTCATCAATCACTCTTTAGCAGCTTTCTCTACATTTTCTTAAATGCAGCCCAGCCAGATGTGAAAATACTCTAGGAACTTTCAGTGAAGAAAATTGACTGAAAGAGTGGGTTTGTTACAGTAGAAAGTTTATTTCTTTACAGAATTGGTTTCTTTATGTGGCTTTCCTGTAGTATGTGTTTGTTCCCTCTCTGTCTTGTTTTTCTATCCGTTTAGGTAAATAATAAATTCAAAATCCCTTGTAAAAATGTACACAGCTGTAATGGCTGGAAATTTTATAACATTTCTAGCACCCAGTATGATCAAGTAGATTTACAGAAAATATCCTGTGCTCTTGAATAAGCAAAATCCAATACATATTCATAAATATTCCTAAATTTATTATGTGGTATAGTCTGTATTTCTGAAAAACTACATGGATCTGGCATATTAGATGCAGAATTTGTTTATGCAAAAAATATATATGTATAGGTATTTGGGTCCAGGTGAGAGCTGGCTCAATCAGTATGTCTCTGTGTTTTCCTCTGCATCATTTTTTCCTGTAAGGTATTTGTTCCTTAACATGGAGCTGTGCTGGAAGTGTTCAGAAGGCAACTGCAGTAAATCATAATAGAGGCTTTCTGAAAAGAAATGAAAAAAGAAAAAGAGGGAAGGCAAGGCAAGGCAAGGCAAGGCAAGGCAGGGAAGATAAACATTATATATTGTTCCATAAGTGATGTATAGAGCTGCTGAAAAATCAAAGAAATTGAGGTAAAAAATCCTTAGTTTTATTTTGTTTAGTTGTTGTTTTTACAAAGAGGGCTAATTCTGGAAATGTATTTCTTCTCTTTTACATTGAAGTCCAAGGATGTTCAAATGCTCTACTTCAGCTGCAGTCCAAATTTAATATCTCAGGCTAGTTTTTGCCTCCTGAATTCTTTCTTACTCAGAAACAAGGAGAAAGGCAGCTGGGCATACTGTCATACCAGGATTCTCAGAAGGTATCAGCTCTTTCATTAATTACTTCTTTGCTCTCCTTCTCCTTTATGTTAAAAACAGTCTAGTTGAGTATGTAGAAGTTGCATTGGCTTCAGTGAAAACATACTTATGGGACCCTTTAAACTGTCAGGTTACATCATGTAAACTGAGGGGATCATATTCAAACAATTGTAAAACTATTTTCTTGCCCAAAAGAGCACACCATGATGCCATTTAGCTGGAACCTGAAGCTATGGGTATCCTGCTGTGGTATCATGTGCAGCGAGCGCATGTGATTGTTCTCCTGAGGCATTTGTTACATGCATCTTGTTAACCCCAGTTCAGTCAAAATAACTGCCTTCATTGCTGCTTGACCTATTTTAGCATAATTTAGCCCCAAATGCAGTGCATTTCTGTTGCAGTAAGTAAGTCTGCTGGCATTAATACCATGGGAACTTAAAATGGAACCGTAAGAGTTTGAAAAATATAATTCTTATTAAGTCAACAGTTTGGTTTCAGTAATTTATGCATCTTTTAGAATGTACATAAAGAAGCAAGCAGTAATCAATCCCAGACTTAAAATAATTCTTCTCCTTGTAACAAACCAGGCTTTTCTAAGGCTTCAGAAAATGGAGTATATTTAAGCGTTTCCTAAGCCTTGTTAATAGCTGCATCTATAGGACTTATAAAAGTGCTAAAAGAGTCATGAGGCTTTACTGGCATTTCTGCAACAGCAGAAACGGAGTTAGATTTATTTAAGAGTTGAGCTCTAAGGGCAAGATCCAAACCACTTCCTTACCATCTATGTTGCGACTGAGGCACTATTCGGGCACCTGGTCAGAAAGCCCAAGCAGGGCTAGGCATCTCCTGGCTGGCCCAGGACCTCTGAGGGCACCTAGTGCCTACTACTGTGACCTGGCTCTGTTGCTGCAGATAGGATACCACCTGGCACCCAAGAGGTCCAACTAGTCCCCAAACCCACATGCACATGCACAGAGTTCAGCATGAAGAGCTGTAGCAGTGAGGGACATCACGTGCATAAACATCTAGAGAAAGTATCAGGTAACAAATCTTCCCCAGGAAAAAGGTTTGAATCCACTAATGCCAGCCACACAGGTTTACCACCAGAAGAATCAGAGCAAACAAGTAGGAAAATGCGGTGCCAGGTGACTCTTGTGTAAGGGCTGCTATATTAAAAGGGGGCTGAAAGAATATCCCAGATTCACTCCCAAGATTGTTTCTGAATTTTCCTGGTAACTGTTACATGACAAAAGCATGAAGGGTGGAAAGAGCAAGAACCTCCCAGCTGAGAGCCATAAGCAATTGCACCTCCCCAGCCCCTAGAAGATGCATAATGATGGAGAGGAGCCGTGCCTACAAAGCCCAGTCTCTGGATACCTGTGTAACTCACCCCATCAGCTCCTCAAGCTGGAAAAGGCACAAAGTTCCAGCTTTCTCACAAGCACAAACTCACCACTGTACTGCTCAGAAGTGCATGACAACACCAGGGCTTCAGGTATGAGAATTTTCAGGGACTGTGTGGTCTATGTTTTGCAAGTCCAAGGAAGCTGGTTATCAGCCAAGCATCAGGCCCACAAGCTATAGAGGAGGAGTGTTTAGATCATCACTAGTGTTTCAGCAACTCTGTCCTTAACAAAGAAGATTTCTGCAGAGCCTTTCTGCCCCAGTTACCCTCCCCAATGACAGAATTGAGTGCCTTATTACCAAACTGGGCAGTTTGGTAAGTGTCAAATTAGTAATAATGCCTCTCCTGGGTCCAGGCAACTGTTGCTGAGACATCACTAAATCTCAACTGACAGTTAAAGTACAGCATCTGCATCATGCACTCAAATCTAGCTGAAGAAAATACTATTTAACTAGTAAAGCTGCTGTGTGTTTAAGGTTGGACACATGCTTATAGATGTTGCTGAAATGGGGTCAGAGAATACAGCTCTCAGTCCTTGCTTCAGGAATTGTTGTACAGTAAGCTATCATGACCTAAATATTGTGGCCTCTGCTGATGCTTCATGTGATAAGACAAGATCCATTTTAGAAATTTTAAGGGTGACATATTCGGTGGTGGGGAGAGACAGGAGGCATAGTTAGCCAATACTGGGACTACTCCCTCCATGGGCTTAAATTAGCACGACATAATTTAAGGTTCAGGTTTACAGTCTTTTTGCAAGGGGTGTAAATCCAGATTTCCACCTGTAGTCTGCTGTGTGAGGTGTTTGACTGACAGAAATGCCTACAACTCAGATTTTCAGGTGCAGCAGAGGACTCATGGTCCCAAACGTCACTTGGAAGTGAAGGTCCATTCCAGCCCAGGTTCAGAGAAGGAAGAAGGATCCAGAGTGGTTCCCAGCAAACCACACAGCAGAAGGGCTCTGCAGGAACTTTATGAAGTCGAACTTGACTTCACTTGTCAGCCTGCTCTGTGTGACTCACTGAAGGTGCTGAACAGACTAACGGGTGGGAGGAGGAAACGGAGAGTGGGGGATAAGAGAGGAAGAAACGGAGACAGGCAGTCAAATGAAACTAGGAACATGGATTTATGACCAAAAAAAATAAAAAAGGAGGCTGTTTTTTAGAAAGTTGCACTAGTCCTTTTTTGGCTCTAATGGGAGTGGCACAGAATCCAACATCTCTGAGATTTAAGAAAAACAAAAAAAGTATGACTAGCTAAAGTGAGATGATAATACTTTTAGCCTGATACTTACTATGAAACTCCAGGGGTTTGATATATTCAGCTGTCACTTACTGCTCATCTAAAGCGTAACAGGGGACATGTTGGAACTGCAACCTTTATTTAGGGTTTGTTGGAATGATTTCATTTTCTACTGTCCTTCTGGGAGGTATTTTTCTTCTTTAGGAAGTGACCACTAAGAGGAGAAGGGAAAACATTATTTTTTGGTTAGCTCCTAGTGCAAAGTAGTTATTAAAAAAATGAGAATTTGAGTTTGCTGGAATGTGTGATGGGAGATACAACAGTGCTGGTGGTTGTTAGAGCATCAGAACTGTGGGGCAGAAGTGAATCCTTAGACACCTTTCCTTTGAAGATACTGCAAAAGAGCAAGTAACACCTAACACCAAACTAGATTTTTTTACTGGCATTGAAGACAGGATATTTCCCTCAGGGAACTGTGATTAGCAAAATGACACATGGAGTCTCTAAAGGCCAAAAGTCATGTTTATTTCTTTTCCTGGAGAGGCTTCCTACATCCTGACCTGGCCATGTTCCCCTCATCCTTCTTCTACCTCAGCCTACTTTCAGTCTTGCCCGGATCTCCCGGGAGCTGTTTCTCATCAGAGCCTCTGAGTTTGCCAGACTTGGCACTGGTGGTGTGATCTACAAAAAGAAAGATTTCTTAGAGGTAATCGTCTTCACTTGAGGATTAATACAAGATTTATATCCTGGTGTCCATAAATAAAAGGCCACATACAGTCTGAACACCATATCCCTGCCCATCCAATGCCCCTAGATGAACTTGGGGGGTGAGGGGCTGCTGTCTGCAGTGAAACACCTGCAAGGCAGTCCGTAAATATTCTGAAGTGCCTTTTCTATCCAAAAAGGGCTGACATGAAGGTACATCAAAGAAAAAATGAATGCCTTCTGCTCTGACCTACATATTTCATTTTGAGAGACTCAACTACATCTGCTAGAACACTTGGAACAACTGTTATCTTTCAGAAATGAAAAATCATTTCTTCGGGGAATAGCATGTTGTGGGGCGGGGGGGACTCTGTACTGGCTTGTTAGGGTGCAGAACATTTAAACTCTGCTATATTGATTGTAGTTTATGATTGAATGTAATCATTACTGTGTCTATATTTTGCTGTTTCAATGAAAGCATCAGGCAGTGAGTCATGCTGTGCATGTAACCCAGAGGAAAGTGCAAAGAGGCTGCTGAGGAGTAGCAGTACAAAAATACCATTGGCATCTTTTCCCTTTGAGAGCAGGGCTCTGGACAATTTCCACAGTCTATTGCTGTTTTTCTTTTACATGAATTCGCTGCTAAAATGTGTAACAGAATCGAGGACACAGTTGTGAGTAAAGAGTCTTCTCGCACATGCTGTTCCATAATTAAAGAACAGCTATAATAGAAATTCTACTTTTTTTTTTTTTTTGCATTAACAAGCTCAAATTCTTACAGGCATTAAAAGGGCATATGCTTTTCTTCTAATTTAGAGATTAAAAAATCTCACAGCAGATCAAGGGGAAGGCTGCAGTTTGAACTCTTCAGTGAAAGAAGATGTACTGTTGTTAGCAACAAAAAAATTTTAATTAGCCCTGTCTTGGATTTGTGGTAATACATGCCAAATGGATAGTAGTTTGGAAGAATGGGAGATACTATCTTCTTGGTTTACTAAAGAAGGTTGAACTCCTTAAGAAATAGACACCCTTCAAAATATTTTAATTTGCAGTTTTTAATTACCTGGATTTTATATAATCTTTTCATTGTTTGTTTAGTTCTGGCTTGGGTTTTTAACCCTGAGGATACCAAAATCCAGTTTGGAAATTCTCTCCTCCTCCCCTGAATTGGACTTCTTTCAGTCCTATTTGTGGATGAAGCGTATTTTTATTAAGCTAAATAGAAGAAAGTCATCCTAATTAGCAATGCCTCATTGCGTTAGAAATCAAGGTCTGTGGCTATCAACCTGTGGAGACACAGTGGGAAGACATGATTGCAGTTTGATTCAGCAGTACCAAACAGTGAGTAAAGATTATGCACTCAGAAGGGCACCCTGTGTCAGAGCACAAGTGAAAAACACTGTCCTAACTGCATCGAGCAGGGTTGTGGCTGTATGTTAGTGATGGCAGCAGAGCCTTTATTTTGTGGTTTGAAATGACAGTTCTGTTGTGTTAAAAAACACAGGATTTGTAAGTGAGTGTCTCACAGATCTCATCTCTGGGACATGATACATACCAAAACCACCCCAGCAGCTGCATGCTGTATCACAGTGGCTTTCCCTCTGCCCCAGTAGAGCCTGGAAGGATTTTAAAGAGAAATGCTGATTGCAACACAGGATAGTTGCATGCCAGAGCTGGCTAACTTATAGGTCCCAATTTCTCATCTGTGTGCTTGCCAACTTATATCTGACATGGTTAAAAGAAAACAGATGTAGAGCTACTGTAATGGTGCCCAGCAGTGCTGTTTTTGGGTCTCCCACCCCACAACTTCCCAGCTGAGGGGATTTCTTAAAATCATAGAATCACAGAATGCTTTGGGTTGGAAGGAAATTTATAGATCATCTAGTTCTAAATCCCCTGCCATGGACAGGGACAACTTCCACTAGACCATGTTGCTCAAAGCCCCATCTAACCTGACCCTGAACACTTCCAGGGATGGGGCATCCCCAGCTTCTCTGAGTAACCTGTTCCAGTGTATCACCAACCTCACAGTAAAAAATTTCTTCCTACTACCCAATCGAAACCTGCCCTCTTTCAGTTTAGAGATTCCCCCTTTTCCTATCATTATGAGCCTTTGTAAAAGGTCCCTCTCCAGCTCTCTAGCAGACCCCTTTACATACTGGAAGGTGCTACAAGGTCTTCCAGAGCCTTCTTTTCTGCAGGCTTGAGAACTCCAACTCTCTCAGCCTTTTCTTTCTAGGAGAGGTCCTCCAGCCTTCTGATCATCTTTGTGGCCCTTCTCTGGGCGTGCTTTAACAGATCCATCTATGTTTTGTGTTGGGCACCCCAAAGCTGGGAAACAGAGGATGAAATTTCTTCATGCATTCGTGGCCTTTGCCTAACTCTCACACTTCCCTCCCACATTGCTCTGCTAAATCCCACTCATGATGGCAGGAGGGGAGGCACCACTAGTGAGCAGCTGTCTGCTGAGATGGCTGGCAGGCAGAGCCCTATGAGCCAGTATGTCTCTTGTGTAGCTCTGTGTGGTGGCTCTGGCTACTGCCACCCCTCCTGGGCCTCCAGCCCATCCTGCTGCCCCACCTAGCACCCAGCACAGTGCTGCAAGGGGGCTGCACAACAGGGCTCTGCAGGATGCTTGAGCGACAGGAGTCCTGCTGAGGTATCCCATGCTTCAACTTTGTAGCCAAGATGGGTTTTAATTTCATCTTATTCAAAGAGAAGAGAAGAGGAAAGAAACTCTAGTCGTAGAGGCATCCTCAGGAGGAGCAGGCACTCAGAGGCCCACACAAGTTGACACAATCTCTTTAAATATTTAATTTCTCTTGAGGTGTGATGTGTTTTTCTGTCTTTTGGGAGACTATTTTTTATATTCCTTTTTTTTTTTTTTTTTTCCTAAGGGACGCTTTAGTCTTCTGGCTTTTAAGTCTATTTTTAGAATAATGTGGCATATTGGTGTGTACTCTGAGGTGATCTTGTCAAATGGAGACTAAATGGACTCTGCAAGTCTAGCAGGGGTAGGTAGCACTGCTGGTGGTTTGCATAATTTGCTTTGATAAGAGTCTTCTCCATATAATTGAGAAGGATATATTTAGGCAATCTCAGCAGGGTAGGTTTGGGTTTTCACCCTCCTTTTTTTCAGCAGGATAGTGTAAGGTGACATTTTGGCATATGATGTGTGGTTTAACCAGATGATATTAATTGGAAATAGAGGCAAATGTGAAGATTTTTTTTTTAAATCACTAAACAAGAATGAGATCCTTCAAAAGAAGGATCTCCCTCTTAATGTCTGTGAAAAAAACCCCATAGCTAATCACAGATAGCTGAGCAAAAGACCCAGTGGCTTTGCAGAAAAATGGGTTGTTTTTTCAATAGCAACAACTTACTATGTTGCTGAAGCCTATGTTGCATGGAAACAGCACAGAACAGAAATACAAAGGCAGAAATCAGAGAAGTTGCCAGAAAATGAATGGAGAAATTTTTCTTCTTGCTTTATGCTGGGGCAAAAGTGCATTTTACAGCTGTCACATGTGCTGCTGATCTCAGGGGTGACACAGGCAATCTCCCACTGCCACCAGCTTCCTCCCTGTCCAGACTGGGAGTTAGAAACCTTGTTCTTCTGCCAGTATACAGAGCACATTTGAGCTACTTGTCATTGTGATGGCAGAAACCCCAGATTGTCAGTGTAAAAGTAATTTTTTCTCTGTAGAACTGTATTTTAAAGAGATTTTTGAACCTTACTGGGAAAATACTTCCACCTTGAAGAAACAAATGAATGGTAATGGTAGCCTGCATACTTACACAGACAGCTGTTATCTATTTTATTAGTCAGTGCTTGGATCTCAAAATCAAAATCTGAAATTCATCAACATTGGCAACACCCTACAATGTCTTCACAAGAAATAAATGCTTCTGACTCTAAGCATTCTGAAGCAACTTTGATATTGGCATTAAATTCATATTCAAAATTATTTTGGGTAGCAGATTTAAATAAACTCTTTCCTTTGTTAAATGGCAATGTATCATATCAAAACACAGGCATTTGCTTCTAATTAACAATAAAAAGATTTTTCTTTATGAAAAAACAGAGAACCCACCCTGTGCTTCCTGCAGATGGGTTAGATATTACTAAATAATTTCTAGCATCGTCTTCTCTTTGCTTTTTTATTTTGTGCACCCTTTCCTGGAAGAGGCAACATCCTGTGATAATCTTAAAGCCTTTTCAAAATACAGGCAAATGCTCCTTATTTTCCCTGATGTTACAATTATAATGAGGAGCTATTTCATTTTCCACTTATCTGTCTTGGGAAAATAAACATTTAAAAATCAGAAGTAATTCATACTCCAGACAACATTGATATTTTTAACATGAGGTAAAATATTTTCCTTCTGTCCTAGTACTACACAGCCCTACCAAAGAGCACTTGGTGAGTAACTCTGACATTAAACTAAAGCCTAACACTCAGGAAATCTGAGCTGATCAGAAAAATATTTTGTAAAGTATTCATGTGCTCTAGAATGATAATCTTTCTACTAGAATAGCAAAATACATCCAAAGCTAGGATTTTCCAGCTATGCACCCGCCATATGTGTCTGGATTTGTGTGCACACACAAATAGCCTTTTGGTACCCCTTTAATGGTGAATTTCCTGATAGGAAATTCTGATAGGGTAGGTGGGTAATGACTGCTCCTATCTACAGGTGCTTTGATATGCTACAGAGGTATTTCAGAAAAGTAACTTATCTGAGAGGCTAATTTTCAAATACCTCACATAAACTGAGTTTTTGAGAGTCTACTCAGCATCCTCAGCTATGAGGAGAGTGGTTGAAAACTGCATTGGCTGAATGAGCAAATTACCAATGAGGCTGGAAGCACATAATTCTAAATTACTTTCCTGGGTCAAAACAAGGCAAATGAGTCTTGCACCACTGTGTGCCAGCACGTTAAGAAACATGTCAGTGATCTGCTGAGCTTCCCCTTCCTGCTCCAGAGAGAAGTCAATGGCCCCTGTTCCATCGCTTCTCTGTGACTAGAGCCCAGTGCTAGATATTGCTAACGTATAGCTGGCCACCACCTCCAGCCCTTCTTACCTGTTCCCAGGGTATCAACTATCTGAGTAAATGCCTTTTTTCCTTATATCAGTGACATGACACTTGCTGCAGGCCTTTCTTTTTGATTTAAATGTTCCTCAGTGTTTCTCTAAAATGCATATTCATTTTTCTTACCTTCTGAAAGGAAGGCTTGGCCCCTCTTCTTTATCACTTAGAAAGATTAAATTAGTTTCTCAGTTGATAGTAGACAAGATACACTTCATATTCCAGAAGCAATCTGACTACTAGATCTGAAATGAACAAAAGGAATTCAATTAATTTACAGCAACTAATTTACACCAACCCTAAATTAATCTTTTCTTGTGAGAGATGTCTAGGAGTGACTTTGCAGTATCCAACTAACTGAAGTAATTCTGAGCAGCACCTTACCCTCAAAATAGTGTAGAGATTGGGCAACTCCTTTTTAGAAAATTGGCCAAACTTTGCATTTTCAGAAAAACAAGTTTCACAAAACAAGTCAAAGATGAGGGCAGAATTATCCCAATGTCTAATATAATCCACATACTAACTACACTTACTTACGATGCTCGGAAGATACAGATGAAAAAAACACAGTATTTTCCACAGTATTTTTCTTCCTTCTTCTTGCCCATTCCTATCTTTTCACAGTATTTTTTTTATTCTGTTCAAATTTGGTTTGTTTCCACACAAAAGTCCACTCTGTACACTATATTAATATGAAATACCTCAGAAGATTAAAGATCTAGGTGGCTGCATAAAGACTGTGAGGCTGTAAGGGACACCTTTGCAACTTTTTCTTAACCCATCCATGTTTTATTTATTTGTGCAGGGTTACAGACCTGTAATTGACAGGAGAGCCAGTGTGACTTCAGGGAGACCATCACACCGTAGAAGCAATTGAGCTGTTTTAGGAGGCAAGGGAAGGCAAAAACGAGCATAGGCAGTTTGCTGGAAGGGCCCTCAATTTCACGCAAAGAACTGGGTCTCAAGCCAACCAAACCTGGCCATGCCATGCTGCCTGCAGTTTCTTTGCCATCACCGTACAATCCGTATTCATCGGATCCTTCAAACAGAACATTGCTGTGCTATTTGGGACTGCAATGACGAAGGTCACAGTCAGCATGAAGCTTCTTGGTCTGCCTATGTCAAGATGAAAAGGCCTCTGTTGGAAGCATTCAAGACAACAGGGGAGGGGAATATACATGTTTTTCTATAAGCATGCTGTAGATTCTAAAAAAAAACCCCAATTCAGCAAAATATGGTTCAATGAGATTTGGGAGGTCTTTTGCATCCTTAAAGATTCTATGATTCCATTCTATGATTCTATGACTTACTATCCCTCCTCTGATGAAAAGTTAAACCTGTATTCCATCTGCCCCTTCTACCTGGCAAATGCAATCAGAGCTCTTAAAGTAGATAACTGAGTACATTTGCCGTAGGCTACCCCTAGCACCTTTTTAATCAGGGAAAGAAAGCACTTACAGCAATTAAAGGAAAAGTCGGTGTATAAAAATCAGCTTATAAATCAGTTTCTCTGCACTGTCAATTATTTTAAAATAATTTTTGACTGCTTAAATTAATTTCAATTTGAATTCAAGGCACACATTGCCACAGAGTAAAATTCAAGATATATTTTTTTTTCTCACCACTACTGAGCTTTACAGTTATATTTATTCTCTTAATTTTTTTCAGCTTCTCTTGAGTCATCACTAATGAAAGTTCTAAATATAGGTATGACTAACAATGCAAACTTTAGAAACTGTATGTAAACTACTGCAAGAAAAACAGATCAGAGAGTTTTGCTCACCAGAAATTCAAACAACTGTTGCCAACCTCTACATGCAAGTAACGATTACTGCATTTTTCTCATTAGAAAGGCAGCTGTCATATAGCTTACGGTTTGGACAGAAAGAAATAACTTAGCATATTGCTTAAGAGCTGTCTGCTAAATCCTTACTCTATTTTGCCAAAAATATGCTAGAACAAAAAATCCTCCATTCTGTAGACTAATAAATGTCATGTTTCCATTTCTCATTGTCTTGTCAGATTGTTTAAAATAATCAGGAACAAATGAGACTAGCACAATGAGTTCACAACCTCAGACTTTGGAGCAGGGGTTTTGACACTGCCAAATACAAGTGACAAACCGAGAAAAGACTGGTACCATTGATGAACCCATCACAAGGATATGGTTTTCCTCTCTTTTAGTCACAGATTTTAAGAAGAAGCTACCAATACAACCTGAGAACTCCACTGTCAGAGAACAGCACTCAAATACTGTGGCAGACACATGGTCAGGACCAAAAGTAATTAGCTTGTAAGCCCAAGTAGAGACATCTGAATCAGACAAGCAACAAAACAACATAACTTTAGATGTTTTGTGCTGAAGGATACAGATAAACCACCGGCTGACCAACTACTTGATACTAAATAACAACAACAATAATAATAATAATGCTGATTGGGCAATGCAAAAGGAAGTTCACCATGTTCTCCAGTCATTCTTTGCCACTAATTCCCTCAGGTTCAGTTCCATTTTCCCCAGTATCTGACAGCATGGATTATCTGAGTATTTGTTTACAACTGGTTCATTTAAACATGTGTTACCTATGGTGAAGACCATTCCTTCACAATTGCAATACACAGTTGGACAGAAAGAACCAGGACTGATTATTTCTAGCATGCAGGGTAATTAAGTATTCTGTGTTATCAGATGCAGCTTATTACCACCTAATTGTCTGAAGAAGTAAAAACTAATGTGAGGATAATTTGACTAACATCTAATCAGTGCTAAAGCTTTAACCAGTGCTTTAGCAAATTCAGTGATGCTGAATTTAAGAGTTCTCATCTTGTGTGGACTTCCACTGGAGTCTTCTCTCCTGTCCTATTGCATTCTCACCATATTCAGCACTGAATTATCTGAACCCATAAGGCTAGCTTTGAACAAATCTGTCAGTTTGAGATGAGATTGGGATTTTCAAAAGAACTTATGTGTTTTTTTACCTTCACGTTTATAAAACTGCCACACTGATGAGAATGATTCCCCAAGTTTTGCTATACCATATGGTCCATGTGCTGTTAGGAGGCCGTATACTGTGTTTCCTTGTTAGTCATCCAACTACATATTGCGTCCATCTGCAACAGTTTCACTGTAATTGCCCTTTTCATAGTGCATTTCATTCTGCTTTGATAATGGCTTGTGATTCTGCTGGCTTGTGGTAATGTTCTTTCCAAAACATGCTTTACCATACATTTTTTAAAAGACACAGTAGTGCCATGCTGAATGGCACAGTCGATGCAGATGCAGAAAGAACCTCTAATGTAAAGGAAGAAGTGTATGGGTGTTCATCTTAGGGATAAAGGGAGACATTATCTTCCTTGCTCTCCTCCCCCTGAATCCAAGTTCAGCAAAGCATTTCAGCTATTCCAGATTTGCAAAGGGTCTCCTCAGCCAGCTGGGCTTGCACTACTCTTTCATTCATACTGCTTTGCTACACTTCAGAAGATGTTGTCCCCGCTTGGTGTCTCCTCATGAGCCTTTGAGAAAACCTTCCTCAGTTACTACCTCACCATATCTTTAGGACCCCTGTAAGCAGCATGGCATTCATGAGAAGCTGGAGCTGGAGAAGCAGAGATCCTGTAACCAGATAACTCTGCTGTGATCACACCACGAGCTCCAATATGGCCAGGAGCAGCCAGTGTGAAGGTCGTACGCTGCACTCTGGTGTCGGCAGAGTGAGCAGGAGGCACCTTCCCCTCTTCCACTGCTTAACAAATCCTCCAGCACAGTGCTGGCTTTCACAACAATTCAATGCTGACACAATTTGTATTCCCTTAAAGACCTCATTACACATATTGCTCATTTAACCTTTAAAAAAGATGGAAGAAAGTATGCCAATGGGTTGTGGATGATAAATATCTAAATTAAGAAAATTTAATTAAAAACTGTTGCAAATGTCATCTAATCTGTGGATGCTGCAACAATTATGGTTGTAGCTTTGAATCAGTTTCAAAATATGTGAGAATCTTCTTACACAATTTTCTGCAGAACATTTTTTTCCTTCTTTTCAGGAGAACAGTCAAATTGATTTATATTTTATTGCTCACTAAAAATATTGAACTAAAAAATTGGAGAACTTTCTTGCATCTTGTTACTGCCAGGTGATGCTGGCTAGAACAGTGGTTTCTTTCTAAAGATATTAAGTGCTATTTTGCCAGATAAAAGATGAGGGAGGAAAGAAAGCTATGTGCTAAGTTTCTATTTTTCAGTACACAGGAAATAAAAAGATCAATACATTTTTTTCCAGCTTCTGTTCTGGCCACAATGTGCTGTTTGGGTGAAAATACCATCAGCTCCTATGTTACTTTAGTGCACACCAATGATAGCTACTCAATGGGGAGTACAGTTTGATGAATTTAACAAAATCTTGTTGGCTGACCTTTTCATGCTGGAGACATGATTTCATTTCTGTTGTTTGAAAATGAGCACCAACAAGACAAGTTATTTCCATGTCCCAGCTGGAATATCATGGTGCAAATGCGTTTCCAAGTATTTCTTTATCAGTACAATGCTATGACTTCCAAGTCTAAGAACAATAACTTTTCTTCATGTCTGTTTTTGTCATATACCAGTAAAAAGTCAATTTTTTTTTTCATTTTTCAGTCACTCTGTATACTGCAAATATTAAACCAAAAAAAAAAGCACTTCTTGGAACAGTGAGGTAGGAAAGCTCCCAGAGATGTATTTGGAAAAAAGACACATGCAGAAACTGGTTCAAGAACTAATTCACAAGTAGTGTCCATAATATGTAGGATCCTAGACAGACAAACTGAGTGGGGTACTGGAAAACCAAGTTCAGTCATTATTTTACTACAGGCACCATCCAATATTGCTGTCAAATTAGTTCTGGTTTAATCATTCCTCTGGTGGCATTAAACCTCAGGTTTAAGAGCCCTGGGATTTTTAAGGTTTTGTTCTTCATAAAGGCAAAAGAGACCATTCAACATACTACTCAAACAGAGAGGGACCTGGCAAAGCCACACCAGCAGAGCTGAGTTGGTGCATCTCAACGCTGACCAGCAGTCAGGAAAGGGGTAACAAACTACTACAGCAGGGCAGAGCAGGTAACTCACACCAGCAATAGGAGCACCTTATTGGATTGTACTTATAAACTGACTACCTTCTTTTTCTGTCAAAACCACTCACCACTGCTCTGTTTCCCTAAGGCCTGTATTGATATAATGCAGGCATCTCTGAGAATATTCCAAGAGGCAGTAAGTGTCTAGGAACCCTTGGTGCTTTTCCTAATACTCCCCTGAAATTCCACCCTTCAGCAAAGTGGCTTATGAATCCCAAAGAAATGCAAAAAAGATGTAAAAAAAATGTTCAGATAATTCAAAACGTTCAAATCACCATTTTTCAGGTCACAGGTCAAGCTCTACCACAGTTTAAAAAATATTTTCATCTCATTTAATAATTCATCTTTTGAAGAGTTTTGAAACCTTTCTCCACTGCCAGAGAACAGATTTGGCTTTAAGGAATATTTATGGTTCTATTGCTTATTTTTCAGGTAGTACAACGCAAGGT
>VYZS01060856.1:5981-20918 GCA_013400695.1 Neodrepanis coruscans
CTAGGAGTATCTAGGATATCCTAGACAGAGGAAGGAAGCATGAATGACTATGGAAAAAGATTTTTTGAGAATGTCAGATATGGTTTAGCTTCTGATGTCTTTCAGAAAGCCTCAAGGCATCTCTGAGTAGTGCTTAGCTGTCAGTAATTCTGACCCTAAAGGTGTATGGAAATTACGAATATACCAATAGTTTTAGCAGTGAAGTGAGGAACAGTCTTCTCAGAGAAGTGATGGCACTAAAACCATTAGCTAGCAGCTAAAATAATTTATTTCTCATGTGGAGCTGCATCAGATTTGGAAGATTTAGATTAGATTGACTCAATACTCAGTGTTTCAGTGTCCAAAATTCCGTTTTCTGTAGCTTTACAAAGGGTCTCATTGCAATGACGCAGATCTGTGCCTGTTCAATCTTCCATTACTATTCAGTCTTCAGAGTAAATTTTAGAGCATAGCAGATTCTATTTAATTAATACTAGCATGTATGAATTAGATGTTGTCTCTCATAAGATGTATATCACTAGATCTAATTATATATCAATTGCAACTAAAGGAAGGAAAAGACTTAGCATTAGATAATTTCTTTTCAAGACAGAATAAAATATTTTTCAGTTCTTTAATATCCTGATTTACAGATTATCAATTATTACACCTTTTCTTTTGGCTTTTCCTTGTTTTTTTTCTATATTCAGTCTATTTTCCTTCTCTAAATGTTATTTGACATATATCTTAATATTTTGCTTAAGATACCTCATAACAGTCTGACCATTTCATAATTTTATATGTTTAAATAGTTTTGTTTTGTTTTTTAATTCAGCAAAATTCAGAAATACAGGATAAATTCTGTCCCTAAGATGCAAAAATTAAAAATTACTTCTAAATACATTGCTGATTCAAGGTCTTAATATTATTAGAAAGAAATACTAGACAAAAAGCTTTGGATGAAGCCGTACGTAAATGGAACATTTCACAAATAAATATTGTTAACCCTCATATTTTCAGTTTCTTCTCTTTAAGCTTCTTATTAAGCATTAAATTCCGTCAATCTCTGTAACACCTTGGAAATCAATGTAAGAGGTAAATTGAACCAGAATATTTTCTGTAGATGTTAATTATTCTTTTTATTAGAGCTTGGACTTAGAAATAAAACCCTATGGTGATTTACACTTCTTTGTAATTAAATGTAATAATTTGAATTTATTTCATAGTGCACTGTGGCTTTACTTTGAAGGAAGAACACTATATCTAGTGATTTTCAATATTTATCAATTTTTTCAACATTTCCTTGTGGATCTCTCTATTGAAACTTCACATTATGACCATTTTGCTGCCATGACAGCAATGCCTATCACTTTCTACAGGTCAAGGACTTTTGCATTAATTCCTTAATTTCCTACTGTTTCTTTAACTGCAATTTCCAGATGGCTCAAAAGAGACTTTGTAGAAGGGGGTGATGTGTCTGAGGAAGGTACAGCACAAACAAGTCATAGAGATTTGACCCAGCAAATTTGACTTACCAGAGGAGTGACATCTCATATCACAAATAACACAAATAACTCTCCTGCTACATCCTTCTAAATCTGTTTATTGAGTGCTTTCGGTTACCTATTTTTCTGGGCTCAGGTGACATCTCTCTGGGTCATTAATGAAATATGAGATTTAATAAAGAGAATGGGCTAAGTCATTAATTATTTTGAAAATATATCAAATATGCAGCTCAGAAATAAAATTGGTTTTAACAGTTGTCTAATATGTACATTTTGCAAATAATCCCTTCATGCTGACAGCTGGATTTTCCTGAGTTTGAGACATGGGAAATGACTAATTAAAACTGTCTCTTCAATCATTCGTCATCATCCAAGGATTCTCTATCACTAGAGTGACATCTGCACGCGGCCAAGTACCCTACCATTAGCACAGTAACAGTAAGCTAAAGAAAAAATGTCAAACTTGTTTTCTAGAAGTGTTTCTGAGATGTTCTCAGTGTCCTGATTTTGGATCTTCCATACTTAAAGATATTGACCTTCTACGCTTTGTTGTTGTTACTTAAGATACAAAACAATAGTCAAATTCAAATCTGCATTTCAGCTAGTCCTAGAGATCTGAAGTGATGGATAAAACATGTTTTATATTCCATATTTATTGTGCACATCATCTGAATTATTGAAATAACATGACCTGGTGAATAAGTTTCATCCTTGGTTCCAATATTCTTTTCTCTTTACTTCTGGGTTTTTCATGTTATTTTTGTAGATAATTCTTCATTTTCATGACAGTAACAAATTATTGAAACATATAAAAAATCTTAGAATATATTTTTTGTATTGAGTTTATAATATTTGATCCAGTATTTCAAACTTTCTAAAAGAAAGTACAAATGGAGAGAATAGAGGGTTCATAGTAATAGAAATCAAAACATTGGACAATAAAGTGAGAACCTCACAGCTGCACAGAGAGCAGAGTTATGGCAAAATTAGGAGGCAGCTGGAACAGAAGCAAAACTGAACACTGCAAAATACATTTCCACAGCTTGTTACTGCACATTATTCCAAAGCTAAAATATCCAGTCTAGAGTGAAATTCAGATGACTTTATCCTAGAAGTAATGCAAATATTTTTTTGCTTTTATTCAGATTCTCTTCTAGTATTTCATGATAATAGAAGGTTTTTCTATATCTAAATTTCAAAGTTTCCAAAGTGAAGGATGTTTAGATCTCAGTCACAGCTTAGAGCATGATGGATAGAGAGCCTATCTTAGCAAGTTACAGCTTACATTGCTAAATGCAATTCAAGAAAACAAGTATTTAGGAATACAGGGAGAAGCTAAGGGAATTTGTTTATTCAGCTATGAGAGAAGAATAAGGAGGAGGAAACTTTTGTCTTCAGACACTTAACAAAGAGCTGTAGAGATGAAAAAACAAGGCTTCTCTCAGAGGCACAAGTAAAGGACAAAAGGCTGTGAAAACAAGCCGAATAAAGGATAATTCTGGTTAAGTATAAGTAGAAAGGTAAAAAAAATCACAATAAGCATGTCTGAAACAGGAACTCAGAAAAGCTGGACGATCTTAGCCTTGCTGGTTTTCAAAACTCAGATGGATGAGGCTCCATGTAAAGTGATTAAACATATACACTGACACTTCAAGTGAGAAAGTGGACTGGACAATCTCCAGAGGTCCCTTCCAATCTGCTTTGTGTGAGAGTGTCTTCATTAACAACATAATCATGTATATAATTGTATGCCAATCACAAGTTTTAGCCCTAATTTTCTCTTACAAATATTGTAGATGTAGCCTATAATTTTGCCAGCCTATGATAGTCATTAGTAATGCCCATAATTTAAAATGAGGTACAATTTTTTTAAAAGTTTATTATTACATATTCTTATTGAAAACCACCAATATGCTTGGTGTAACACATATATTTAGCCTGTTTTAATACTTCTACCCAGCTCACAACTCCTACATAAAAGGATGAGGTTATTTCAATTTGATAAAACTCTTCAGACATGTCGTGGAAAATTTTGGGTATTATTTAAATTTTGTAGGATAGATTATAATGACAGCTCCTTTGGTCAAATGCTGCATATACTTTTACTCAGATTTACACAACAGTGCCTGGGATTGGTTAGTTGTTTTGTTTTTTTATAATCAGATCTTGTAGTGTAATCTACTTCTTAACAAGATACCTTGCTCACAGGTTAACAGAGGCTGATGCTGAGCATTTGTCCAGAGTCTACAAGCATAATCAGAAAATAAAAATCAATTCAACCAGAAGATAAGCAATTTTGATTCTCTTAAAGCTGCTAAATCACCCATAACTGATATTTCTGCATTCAGAATCATTGCTTTTCCCCATTACACACACTGAAATTAATGTTTGCTGAAAGCAAATAAAAGTAAAATTAAATATTTTCTGATACAAATGATAATTGAGCACTTGTCTGATAAGATGGTTTTATTTAAACAAAATGTACTCATGTAACACTGCATTTCTGATTCTGCAATCCTGTAATCTTCAGATTGCTTCTCTTTTCCCAGTCATCATAATTAAAAGCAGGTGTTTAATTTAGCCACCAGAAGGGATGAGTTAATACTGTAATTATTAGTTGTAAAAGATTTCTAATTAGAATTATAAAGTATTTAGTTGTGAAAAAAACAGGTAGATGCTCTTACAGTTTTTAGGGGTTTTTAAAGTACATAAACACATATCTCCAATAAAATGAGAAGGACTTGAGCTCCTAAGTATATTCAAAATGTCATTAGGAGCCTCTTAATGTCTCAGGGCAATAATTAAAAATATTCTTTTGTGTGAGATTCAGATTAAATTATTATCCAGACTTACTGGTAACAAATATGTATTACTAATTACTAAGAGTTTAACATTCTCCTTTCTTACTAGTAGAATGGTAACTATTACATTGTGTTGTAGCATTTCATCCTGATTTTCTATTTTAAAACACCAGTGAGGAGGGTGGGGTTGCACAAGTTGTTGGGAGGGGACACAGCCAGAACAGCTGGCCCCAATTGACCAAAGGGGTATCCCAGATCAGATGATGTCATGCTCAGCATAAAAAGCTAAGGAAGAAGAAGTAAGGGAGGGAGATTTGGAGTGATGATAAAGCTAAGGAAGAAGAAGTAAGGGAGGGAGATTTGGAGTGATGATGTTTGTCTTTTCAAGTCACTGTTACACATGACAAAACCTTCCTATCCTGGGGATAGTTCAACACTTGCCCATTAGAAGTGGGGAATGAATTCTTTGTTTTCCTTTGTTTTATGTAATGATTTGTCTTTATCTCAACCTATGAATCTTATCAAATTTACCCTTTCTATTCTCTTCCCCATCTCCCTAGATGAGGGAGAAAACAGCTAGGTAGGGGCTAGTTGTCAGTTGGGGTTCAACCATGACAAGAAGAAAGTGAGCAAATTGGATTTTTCTGTGCTATCTACTTCTTAACTAAGCCTCTTAGAACAAAAAAATAAAAATAGAAACCATCAATGAAGTTACACTAAATCCTGATAATTTTTGGTTGGTTTTTTTTTTGGGTTTTTTTTTTTTTTTGCTTTAAAGACCATATCTTTTGTTTTGACCAGGGCAGATGCTTCAAGGTGAAACGTCTCAGTAAGCTGTAGTAGTATCAAACACTACACTGGGATATAGTACAGCCTAGTTTCTTAGGATAGTAAAGGCTGAATGTTTCTGTATTCTAACGCATAGATGAAAACTGTCCACTGTTAATAGCAAAAAGCATATGCTAATACCACAAACATAGTGCTTCTGATTCATGAGGTTCTCAAGGCATTCAAGATACATGCTATTGGAAACAGAGATTATTGTACTCTTGTCTTCTCCTAATGGTGTTTCTTTGAAGATGAATTCTGGGCTTGATGGGAATTTGGTTTGAAACAATATGATTTTTTTTCCCTATGCTTAGGTAATTTCTTTTAACAAAACAAACTAAACATATTTTCCAGAGTAAGAAATGACAGTCCTTGCTCTAACGATCCAGTTGAATCAGGATCTGTTTAAACTGAATCATCATGATTCATCTCATTTCACTACAGAAATCTCTAGCGTGAATGTCTACATCAGAGCTGTAGAAAGATTTCTTAAACAACAAGGCCATAAAGTATTATGAGACTGTGTGGACAATCCAGGGCTTGAGAAAAATAGTGTTTCCTTGAACACACAGATATCAGGGAACTATGTTGAGATAAGCAATTAATGAGGAGCTAAGGCAAGAAAGTTAGACTGCAAGGCATACCAAGATGATTGCATGCTTTGCTGTGTACATCCAATCATGAGATGAGATGAGATGCATGAACAGAATGCCTGAATCAATGATATTATTGCTTATGCCACGTGAACCCTGTTTCAGACTATAACTGTAACTGTGTTTTGTAATAAAGTGGAAGCATTCACCATACTCCTATGGAGACTGTGTTTGTATTCTGGGCTCCCCTAAATCTACAGGTCCCTCATAAATCTACACAGAGCTAGTAATCCACATCTTATTCTCAGTGAAGAGAAATAGGCACTTTCGGGCCCAGGCTGTAATTCAATGTATCTTAAGGTAGATATCTAAAATGCATTATGTCATAAAATGATGCTAACTGTCAATGCTGTGAAATAATGCCCTAGTAGATATTAGCAATAATAGCAATGCCCTAGTAGATACTTACTGTAACATGGTTTTCACATGGTCTTTTCCCCTGATGTGAAATCATTGGGATCCAGTCAGAAATTTTAATCTAATAATTCCTTTCTCTAACACATTTCTTCAGGACTCTTTAAAGGAAAGAGAGGAGATAAAACTGCTGTCAAGGAACATTATTTTGCTCAGTTGCCAGGTCATTAATTAGCACACTTTTATTTCTGAAATAATTTCAATATCAGTATTTAAAGGAAAATAAGAAGTGTCCTGCTGGAAAGGACCACCTAGTCCTGTATTTGGTCTCTAGGAAAGAGAATAAGAGAAGTTGCCTATTGAAAGTATCAAATCCTGATGCTGCAATGTTCTGCAGTCCACTTCTCTTACATTCCCCCAGCATAAAGAACTAAGGGAGTTTTTTAGATATTCGAGGTTGTGTCTCTACATTTTAAAATTTCTTTTAAAAACTTTGGTGTCTATTAATTTTTTGACTCTTTTCATATCAGTTTCTCTTGACATCAGCTTTTGGAGGTTCACTTTTCATTAGATAAAGTGTTTGAAATATTTCTTTTAAACTTATCTCCTGTAAGCTTAAGACAGTGTCCCAGCTTTCTTGTAGTGTGAGTTTTGGATGGAAAAAAAACCAAAGAAAACTGAAACAGTTCTTCATTCCACTTATCTTCTCACTTTTGACTTTGTTAATGATGATCATACTCCTCCTCAGACTTCTACTGTTTAGAGCTTCTCCCTCTCCATTCACTTATCATTGTGATTAATCTATTCTGAACATTTTTTAACCTCACAACATCCCTCTTGAGATGAGAACAGATCAGCACATAGCACTTCAAGGTGTAGGTGCATATGGCTTTTATACTTCACTAAACAATGCTTTCTCTTCTGCTTGTCACACCTCTCATGATGATGCTCAACATTTCTTGAATACTAGGAGCTTTGAATAAAAATCCCAAACCAGGACCCCGGGAAGCCCGTTTTTCCACTGGCCATGCAGAGAATCACCTAACTTTGAGCAGCCTCCTACATTAAAACCTAAAGGTAGATGTTTGAAAACTTTCTAAAATTGAAGAAAAGAATATTGCACATGCCTCTACCTAAAGCTGTTTAGCACTTGGAAAGAAAAGTACTATAGTACTAGTACTATACTATACTATAGTACTAGTACTGTAAGTCCCATGGATCTAATTGAAATCTGAATAAGGAAAAAGATATTTTATTTGTATTTCATGCCTTAAGGGCAAGATTTATAACGCTGGGATTAAATGAGTCTTAAGAGATAAATGGTTTTTTGCAGAGGTTTAAATCCCATGCAAAGAAAATAAACAGTGAATCAGAAACAACGGGAGTTTGATGTGTAGGAGCTTTAGTAGGAAACAGGAACTTCCCAAAAGTGCAAGAATGAGAAAATTCATTGAGCTCATGATGGCCTAATTTTTTTTCAAGGGTTTTTAACTAAATGTATGCTACTTGGACTTTTGTTCAGAAAAAGAAATTAAAAGACAGATCATGGACTCTGAAGAAACTTATAGTATTTACAGCTACAACACTAATAAACTACTAATGCTTTCAATCTATCATTACATTTCCTTGTTGGATTTTTTCATTACACAAACTTTATTCTAGCACTTCTCTTGAGGACAAACATACTATCTGGCAGTTCATATATGCAGTGACTCCCAAATCCACACATGCACTCACACAAATAGAAGTGTTTGTCATGGTGCAGTTAGGTAAGGCCAAATGCTAATGATAGAAACATAGAATCATAGGATGGTTTTTATTGGAAGGGACATTAAAGACCATCTAGTTCCAACTATTCTGCCATGGGTAGGGACTTTATTCACTCGACCAGGTTGCTCCAAGCTCCATCCAGGCTGGCCTTAAACATTCTGAGGGATGGATCAGCCACAAGTTCTCTAAGCAACTTGTTCCAGTGCCTTACCATCGCTTAATAAAGGCAGTTCTGCCAGACAAAGGCAACACTATAAAATGTTGGACCATGTTTATTGACCACAGAACGAAAACTTGATGAATGTTTCTTTAATTTTTCATTTTTCTGACTGGAATAGTAGTCATGTCTGTGAAAAAGTCCTTTTCAATTATCTTCAAATGATTTTCCTCCCCGAGGAAAGAAAATCCGCCTCTCCAAAAATCCACAAGGAAGAATGCAATTCCGAGAGAGACAAAGTCCACCCCACCCCTCCAAAAGAGAAAGGAAAANGCCGGCGCGCCCGCCCCTACCCGTGTGGGCACCGTGCCAGCCGCTCCCACCGCTGCTCTCACCGGATGCCACCGCTGCCGGGCTCCGGAAGCACCCCCGCTCGGGGTCCAGGGCTTTCCCTAGCCCCCCCCCGGCGCCACGCCTGAGAGAAGAGACGCGGCCCGAGAGTGGCCACCGGGGCTGCCAGCACCGGGCAAAGCCGCCGCTCCCGCCAGGGCTGAAGGGCACGGAGCAACTGGCGGTGGGCGCCGGGCGGCCCCCGGTCCGAGCGGGCAGTGGGGGAAAAGGGCCATTCCCCCCCCTCCCCCTCGCCTGGCCAGCAGCCTGCGCGGCAACATCAGAGATCGTTTTTATTTTCGGTGTTAACCCTACGACACCCGGACAAGACGGCCCCCACCCCCCTACACTGACCATGTGTAACTCGAGAAGGGAAGAGGAGAAAGAATAGAGGTTACACCATACCCCCTGGGCAAGACGGCCCCATCCTCATGGTGGGGAAAGAAAAAAAAAACTNTCCCAGCCGGATATGGGCCCAGGAAAAGAGTTAATTTTTTTCTTTGTCTTCCCTTGCAGTTTTTAAGCCAAACCATTACACTGCCAGACTTGTGTCTTTTGTCCACATTATAAAACAACAGCTCTAGGTTCTCACTTTAGTGGATATACAAGGTGTAACAATGTAAGGTTATGCATATAATGTAAATATCTTGTAACACATTAAATCCATTGGAAAAACAGAAAAATTAAAAAAAAAAAAAAGCAACAACAACAACGACAAAAAAAGGCAAACCAAAACAAAACCCAAGCAAAGTTACATAAACACATGAAATGTTCAAGAGGGAAGGGAATATCTTGTAACTCTGCTTCTTCCAGTTTTTGAAGAGAGCATTTCCTTGAGTTAACATGCTATTTAAAAAGTCAAATCTGGGGATTATTTGTCATGTATTCCTTGTAAAATCAGTGAAGATAAACACATAACTAAGGCCCCCTAATTTATTTAATCTCAGAAAGTCTACAGTGCACTAAACTAGACTCTATGGTGTGATTTGTGCTGTGCTACAGCAGCCACTTCATTGTTCTTTCTTTAATAAAAGTTAGAGGCTCATAATGTGCCTTACATGCATGATCCATATAAGTTCTGAAGGACTTCCTTCAGCAAATATTTTTTCATACTTGATCTTTCGGTTTTGTTTTTGTTTGGGGTTTTTTTCCCTTCCTGATGACTCTCATTATTGAGATGTTTCGGCTACCATCCATGAAACACTATCAGTGCCTTGTTATTAATGTCTTATTATTGATATTTGTAGGCAGGCTTTCATGATATATAAACATAACTAAATGGTGTAGGTAAATTTTCTAATAGCTGATATTGGAAATAAAGAAAAACAATGGAATGAAATGCAGCAAAACAGAAAAGAAAAAAAAAAGGAGTAAAAAAGCAGGTAGTAAAATGGTTACTGAAACTCATGAGGAAAGCCTAATGAGAGAGAAGTATGCTTGACGGTATATTTTTATTTTTATTTTTCAGTAATTAGTGAAGTTTGAAGCATCTGGAGCTGTCATATTTGTAAGTTTGTGCTGCTGCAGATGTTCTACAAGCTAATAACCTTGGGCTGCTGCCTCAGCCTCAGCTTGGCTGTTTTCGTCTCTTTATATCCCCTAGCTTCTGCTTATCTTCAACTTCTTGTCCATTCCCTCAGCTTTGTCTGAAAGTGGTAGACAGGCTTTCAACTTATCAAAACTAAATGAACATTTGAATAGGCAGAAACTCTGTTTTTAGGAACTCTTCTGTAGGAACCTTGTCTAGGAATAGTTACATCAGCTACAATTGCTTTTATATGCTCTTCTGTAGAAAACTATTAATCAAAATTGCTACTCTGAGTATGGTCGTAAATCCTTAGTAATTTATTCCTAAAATTATCTGAGGATCCTACTTCAGAACTCCATAAATAGCTCAATGGTGATGTGAAATATTTTCGGCCTATGGTTATTAAAAATATTAATATTTTATATATGGACACTAATGAACAATTCCAAATGTTATTAAAGCAAAACTTGTACCCTAGTTACTGTTAATAATGTAATAATATTGTACTGAGAGCAAAGATATGTTGATGAGAACTCTTCTAGTCATTTTACCTTTATTTACAAAAGCTACTGCTACTAAAAAATACATAATTCTATTATCTTGGTAAAAAAAGTAGTGTTCAACATGGATCCCAGAAGTGTTTTAGAGGTTTTCTTCATTTACACACAGAATTACACACAGAATTTACAAGGTTGGAAAAGATGGTAGAGGTCATCAAGTCCAATAACCTATCAACCTACCCAATACCATCCCATCATCTACTGGAATGCTGCTGGAAGGCTGCTTTCTCATTCTTTCTCTCTTGCAGTTGGGATCCTTATTATAGCTCCTAATCACTTGCTAGACACTGTACAACTGTGCCACAGAGGAGTGACCATGTCTTAGAGTAGAATTTCACGTATATGCTATGTTGCATTTGAGTTAATGACTATGATACTTTCATTATCAGAATGCTTTTTAGTCAGTACTTCCCTCGTTATATGCCTTTAAAGTTAGTGTTTCTCTAGCACAGAAAAGTAAAATAAGGGGTTTTTTTTTCACTGTTCTTGTTTTCTAAGATATTCTAATTACTATTCCACATTAGAGATGTACCTTTTTCTTTAGTATAGGGCAGTTGACTTTAGACTAATCTAACCTCATGCTTTATAACTTGACATTTGCAGCCTGCTTTTAACTGGCAGAAAAAATATTCTATTAAATAGTTTATATAAAACTCAAAAACTAAAGTTTATTTAACATATTTCTAATGTACAAAAATTAAGACAAGTGAATTAGCTATTGGGGGAAAATATGATAAAATAACAAGCTGAAACTTGTGCTATCACATCTGGGAATAATATGTATTTTTCTGGAATTGTCTGTGTTAGGGCTCTGCCTATTTGTCTATCTCTTCATAAAACCCAGTGCCGTGATTCCTCAAGATTTTGGAAATTAAAATAATTAATTTTTAAGATATGGATAAATAGTGGGAAAATGCATACCTGACATTCATCTCCTTTTTATGNCAGTACTTCCCTCGTTATATGCCTTTAAAGTTAGTGTTTCTCTAGCACAGAAAAGTAAAATAAGGGGTTTTTTTTTTCACTGTTCTTGTTTTCTAAGATATTCTAATTACTATTCCACATTAGAGATGTACCTTTTTCTTTAGTATAGGGCAGTTGACTTCAGACTAATCTAACCTCATGCTTTATAACTTGACATTTGCAGCCTGCTTTTAACTGGCAGAAAAAATATTCTATTAAATAGTTTATATAAAACTCAAAAACTAAAGTTTATTTAACATATTTCTAATGTACAAAAATTAAGACAAGTGAATTAGCTATTGGGGGAAAATATGATAAAATAACAAGCTGAAACTTGTGCTATCACATCTGGGAATAATATGTATTTTTCTGGAATTGTCTGTGTTAGGGCTCTGCCTATTTGTCTATCTCTTCATAAAACCCAGTGCCGTGATTCCTCAAGATTTTGGAAATTAAAATAATTAATTTTTAAGATATGGATAAATAGTGGGAAAATGCATACCTGACATTCATCTCCTTTTTATGATCATAGGCCACATGTTAATAATGTTCTAGCCACCATTCTGTCCTCTCTCAATTGTTCTGTTTTGACATTTGAGGCAAAATATTGAGTTAATCAGTTGCGGATCTCTTTTGTTTTAGGGAGCTCTTACTTTATTCTAAGAGACTAGTATGAACACAAGGCACAATAACTTCATCTAATAAAATCTAATAATATTGAATCTAAACCTGCCCTTCTTCATCTTGAAGTCATTTCCCTTGTCCTATGGCTACATGACTTTGTGAAAGACCCTCTGTGGCCTTCTTGTAAACCCCCTTTAAGGAAGGCTACTATAAGGTCTGCTTGAAGCCTTCTCTTCTCCAGGCTGAACAGCATCAACTGTCTCAGCCTGCCAATACAACACAGAAGATGATGTGATAATCCCATTCTAAACCACTCTGGTTAGAGAATATGTAAAGAGCAGCAACAGATTTATTAGTGTGATGACAATGACTTAGGAAGTAAAAGTAATAGAACTAAACATCTGTTGTTTATCTTCACCAAATGCACCCTCTAATTGTGTGCAAATATCTTAAAACGTGTGAACAACAAATAACAACTCATAGAGACTGCATGTGTGGGTTAGAGCAGGTGCATTACAGCCTTTAAAGCAGGAGTGAAACTCACGAAGGTCCACTCTTCACTAAGTCATGTATTTTCTCTTCTTTCTTATTCTTTCCAGTTTTATATTTTGTCTAATGTAGCTAAATATTTTATATTAATTTCTCAGAATGCTGGAGGCTGTTTCTGAATCATTTGGTAGCTTGTTACAGTGAGCTTTTGGTTTATTTCCGAAATGTGTTGTATAAAAATCATATTACTTTAATATTTTCCTTTATATTTTTCTTTGGTATTACATGAAGGAGTAAACAGAAACACTTTGTTGACTTGCATAACATCTCAGATTTAATAAGCCCCTGTGACATCATCTCTTACTTAACTCTGAATTAAACAGCCCTAATTTGTTTCATCTCTCCTCCAACGACAGTCCTTTCATGCCTTTAATAATTTTCATTGCCCTACTAGACTATTTCTGTTATCTCATTCTTTGCAATGGTTTGACCAGAACTGAGCACGAGATTCAAGGGAAGACATGTCATCAATTTATATAATGGCTTAATAATATACTTATGGCATATACTTACTGCAGAATTCTGAGCATTACACTATTAAGGTTTCAGAGGAGCAGAAATGAAAGGCTAAGGGTTCTCTTTTTTTCTTTTTTTTTGGTCCTTTTTTTTTTGTGTGTGTGTGTATTTCTTAGCCTCTATAGTGCTATGTCTTAGATTTATGCTGAAAACAGTGTTGCTAACAAAGGGACTTTTTTTTGTTGCTGAGCAGTGCTCATACAGCATCAAAGCCTTTTCTGCTTTTCACTCCACCCCAGCAGCAATTAGGCTGGAAATTGAGAGGGGACACATACACATATACATTCCAAACCATATGGCATTTTACTCAGGAGTAAAAGCTGATGGAAGAAGAGGGAAAGGGGAAAGGGGACATTTTTAGGGAAGATGTCTTCTCAAGTCATCATTATATGTGATGGAGCCCTGCTGTTCTGGAAGTGATTGAACACCTGCCTGTGCATGGGAAGTGGTGAATGAATTCCTTGTTTTTCTTTGCTTATATGCACAGCTTTAGCTTTATCTATGAAGCTGTCTTTATCTCAATCCAAGAGTTTTCACACTCTTACCCTTATCATTCCTTCCCCCACGCCACTGGGAAGCAAATGGCTGTGGCGTTTAAACCTAGTGAGCTTAAACCAAGATGGGTGCAGTCTTTATAGCTAGTCAAGAAAGGGCAGTTTTCAGAACATTTCATACCTTGTTACTGTGGGTGAGTGTTTAAGTCTGTTTGGACACTCAAATGTAATGTATTTTGTGATGTGCTTGTACAGACACAACATATACTGTGACTGTTGCATAAGATAATGATTCTTCAGGTTCCAAGACAAGCAAGATTTATATGGTTTTATCTTCTTCCTATATCTGCATGCCTTGATATTATTGGCCTGATATTTTGACCCTTCAGTGGCAAAAGACAAATTCCTTCTGAGAGTGGAAAACCTAAGACACTATGGGTCCAGAAAACACCACATCCCAGTCTTTGGGAAGAGAGACAACTTGGATGACCCTGTGGCTCCTTGGTAGAAAACTTAATTCTGACTGACCAAGATCAAGTAGAATTTTACCAAACTAGCTGTGTTCTGGCAATTATCTGGGTTCTAATTCTACTTATTCATGCACTGAAAAGGAGGGTGGAAATTTGGCTTGCATGTCAATTTATACCAGTCACTAATGAAGATGTGATTATAAAAAAAATCAACACAAGAATTCAAAATTAATTCGTGCATAATTAAGAAAGAACCTGCCTACTATCTAAATTACAGAGGAAGTATCATTGTTGCTAAGCAACAATAGTTCATGAAAGATCTGTTTCTATCTAAGAGAGTTAAAAACATGATAAACATAAAGTTGTTTCAGCTATATCCTAAAATGAAGAGTAATACAAAGCAGAGGATTTCTATATAATTCTATGAGTATGAGGAAAAGATTTGGTGATTTATCCATAAAGTGAAAATTAGGGCTGTCTATTTCATAGTGTTATACCTTGATTTTTCTATCAGCAGCTCATATAGCTTGGTGTTAAAGCCTTCTGACTATTCCTGAGCTTCCTTAAATTGGTATGAGATGTTGTGAACTTCAGAACTATAACAGTTTTTCTTTTAAATTAATTCCCACTTTAACAAATGAAAGAATGCCTTGTCAACATCCAAAAAACACTCAACTGAAAAACCCCTAAGAAAAAGTGGAATAATAGCTGTACAAGATTTAATAAAACAGTTACTGTTCTTAGAGACAGGTGTATAAAGAGAAAAAAAAAAAAACCCTAGAGAAATCTGAAATTT
>VYZS01060857.1:2458-21779 GCA_013400695.1 Neodrepanis coruscans
AGACAGCGAGGTGAATTGAAAACTGGCTGAACAGCAAATCCCAGAGGATCATAATCCATGGCACAGAGTCTCATTGGAGGCCTGTCACTAGTGGTGTTCCCCAAGGTGCAATACTGGGCCCAGTACTGTCATCAGTGACTTGGAAGGAGAGAGCCTCTGTGATGGACCAAATTTTGATTGGATGGGCTGGCAGATTCCTGTGATCCATTGTTTCTCTAATAAGACTGATGTCTTAAACAAAGTGTGTTTGTGACAGATAAAGAAAAAGGCTGACAAGAAGCAGATCCTGCGGAGGAGGGGCAATGCTTTTTTTATCATGCCAATCTCCTCCTTCCTAGTAAGGCACAAAGGCATCTGACAGTGTAAAACTCCCCCACACGGGAGGTACTGGGCATTCTTACATAAGCCTGAACATATACAACCAGTTGAACCATTTGTTGTGTGGCCACCTAACCCAACAGATCAAGATTGTGACCATCATTCTGACCATGGACATGGAAATTGCATCAGTCAGGTCTCAGCACTGGACTGACTGGTGATATCTTTCCTCTCCACTATCTACTCTTTTCCCTTCCATCACCTTCTTTCTTTTGTTTACATGTTTTGCGATAATTTTATGTTTTTATAGAAAAGATTCAAAATGGCTACATATCTCCTACCTATTGCAACCAAATTGTTTTAAAATAAACCTGCCTCATATATGCACCTGTCATTCAGTGTTGTTTCACTCTAATTCACCCCAAGGGATCTTTTAACAAGAACCTCAGTTACTCTGCCTCAGAGGCAGGTCGTAACAGCCTCCTCAGCACATTTGCTGATAAGACAATTTGCTTGGGAGGAGTGGCCCATACCCCAGAGGGCTGGGCACTGGATGTATTGAAGGCACCTAGACATTAGCAGTTCATCACAATCATAACAGATAGATATCAACTTTTTAGGACACCCACACCTGAAGCAAAGAGAGTGAGTAAATGCTGACAACTTGTGGAGGTGAAATGTGGGATAGAATGAAAAAACTCATTACTGAGATGTTCTAAAGGGTAGAAAAAGGCACAGGTAAATATCAGCTTTAGCTCCCAACCCAAGAAAAGACCAGAAGACAATGAGGTCTCTATAGCCAGAGTCCTTTCAACGGGGCTGCTGGGCAAACCACCTCAATTCAAGTATCCTGATGCCTGCATGCTGGGTATACATGTCCTGGTGCTTGTCTGTGGGAGTATGAGAGAGCATGTGTGAAATCAGCAATGTTTTAAAGTAAATCACCTTCCATTCCAATTTTCAAAGAGTAGCAAGAGTGTGGCTGCTCTGAGAGAGGAGACAAGATGGGAGCTGAGGGTGACCACGCACAGGCAGAGTCAGTACCATCACCCACCAGGCACACTCTCACTGCTCCTGACCAAGGTGAGCAGGGGCGAGTTGACAGGAACAGGGGCTGGTGACAGCTCAATGATCATCAGAAAATGAGAGATAATGGGTCAGGTCCAAGATTAGCCCAGGAAGTCCCATGAGCAAGTCAGCAAGGGACAGGGATGGGCAGGGATTTGCAGGTAGTATAGCTAAGGCAGAACTGAGCACAACTGGGACTCCAGGCCCCCCGGGAAGAGGGTGTGGGTCCCAAACAAGACTCATCGGGGAAATTAATGCTCACTGCCGTCTCAGGGCCCTGACATCACAGGGTATTTCACATGGATTTGTTAACAATGTTGCAACATTATTTCCTACTCATCTAGTTGATTTTTAAAAGTCACTGATGTCAAAGATTCACAGACCCTCGAGCAACCTATTCCAGAGCTAAACCATGCTCATGGTAATGTTTTCTTATGTTTAACCCAATATTTTTGTCACTGCAGCTTGCAACTGCTGTTTCTTGTCCTTTCACCACTCTATGTCTTCTAAAGCCCCCTTTCAACAGAGGAGGTCTTCTTTTGGAGCTCACTGGAGCCTGCTATTCCCTAGGCTGAAGTCCGCTTTGCCTATCTTCATATGCCACTACACCAGCTCTCTCACTGAAGGGTTTAGTATCCTTTGCAGCCTGCTGACAACTCCCTGATGGTGCAGGGCACAGCCTTTATAAAGTGCTTGAGACGTGACCTCACAATGTTAAGCAGAGGGAAAATGAAGAAGGTAAATGAAGGCTAAATGCATAGAGGAAAAACTGAAAGAGCATTTCCCAAACATCTCTCCCTAGCTTGCCACTACCATCCCTAATCTGTTCCAGGTCATGTCATTTGCCCACAGAAGCATGACAACCAGAGGAGACCTTTCTGGTTCATGAATCTACAAATGCACATCAAACTACATCTTGGTCACTTTTCAAGATGGCCATAACAGCCAATATGTCTATGGCTTCCTTACAACCTTGGTATATGAAAGTCTCTAACGTTAATCTTCCACTTCTATGCTTCCAGGCACCTCCAGCTTATTCTGTATGTAGCTATAATTTACTTATAACATTTATTGATCATCCATTAATTCTACATGAAGTATTTATTAATGCACCCTTCATATAAAGTATGATTCATTCATCTACAAAAATTCATTGTTTGTGGTGTTTTATTACATAAAACAGATCTTTATGATTAACAGAATGAAATTACATTATCTTATAAAAATCATTCATGATTATGAAGATGGAGAAACTGTGCTGACATGTTTAATAGTACTACAAATTGGATAGTATGGCTTTTATACTACATATATAATATGTAGGTTTTTATGGCTGAACAACATTTGGCTTCATTCTTTATTTAACAGCTATTTACATCCACCATATTGCTCTAGCTCCTATAATTCTCTATCAATCATGTCGCCCACCTAAATTATGTACTTAATTGTCCTACTTGATCAAAGACACAAATATAGCCACACCTATATGCATATAGTAAAATATGCAGGAAAAAATTCAACAGATAGATAGTCCCAGACGAATTGTACAAAAATATTTAAATGACCACTTTGAAGTGTAAAGCAAGTGCAAACAGGAATTGTGAAATGTAAGAACACAAAAAAGCATACAGCTAAAATAAAAAAGCTAAGTTTGGTGAGAAAACTGCCTTTTCACTCCTAAAAGATTTTAGACCTGAAACTCATCAGATATGATATACTGTATCTACTAACTTCCAATACTTGATTTAATGGTGTGCTGATTTATACTATTGGGCAACCTTGCTCAACATCCATTAATGTTGCAGTTTGACTCCAAATCTCTATTTTACAATTTTTCCCAAGACTTCAGCTTTGCCCACAAGGTTACCTTGCAGTAAGAATATTCATTATAGTCATGTCACATTAATAGGGATGCTTCATCCATGTTCAATATGCTGACTTCACCATGACACACTGTTTCCATACAGCCAATGGAATTTATTTTGAATTACATGATTAACTTGGGGAAGAAGATTGTTGCCCTCTTCACTTGCCTTTCAAACACCATGCGTTGGGAGATTGCTTTTATGAGGACTTGGAGGACACTAAGGGTAGTTAGGTTGGAAGTCGATGTAATTCTGAGTATGAAAACAAAATTTTAAAGTGTCAGGATTTTTTTCCAGACATCACTCATAATTGCATTGAAGTATAATCCTGATATAACTTTTCATACTCTTTCAAATGAGTCTTCTGTTCTGCAACAACAGTGTCTGAGAGGATACAACTTGGCACCTTCTGCCTTCACATCACCAGTAAGTGGCTTCATCTCTGGGGGCTAGACACAGCTGCTGGTGGTGGTTTCCAAAAGAGCAGCTACATATTAACTCTGAGATTAGATTTGCTGGTTAGAGCACGATGCTAGTAACACCAAGGTTGTGGGCCCAATCCCTGTATGGGCCATTCACTTAAGAGTTAAACTCGAGGATCCTTGTGAGACCTTCCCACCTCAATAAACTGCAAGTCCTATATTGTCACTGTAGTGTCAGAGACGAACAACAGCAGGAGCAACTGTTGGAGCAGATTCATTCTGTGCAAAGCTGTTTCCAGATTTGTGAAACACACTGACAGTGTGTTACATTACGGTAGCTATAACGTAATGAGAAGGAAGATCACGCCACAGTTTTTGCCTCCGCTGTGGTTATCTGTTTGACGCTGGAACACAGGAAAGCATAATTTGGAAAGCCTGCAAGTATACACTTGACAAAGAAACCGTTTTGTCTTCTTTGTCAAATTTAGCTCAGAAGACTTATGCCTCCCAACACAGTACAACTATGCTATGAGTAGATAAATAAAACAATAGTTTTGAAGTAAATACAGCTTTGATGTCAACACACAAAAAATAATTATAGTGACATCACAGGAGCCTGAGAAGTCAGATAAAAGGGACTTAAAATAGAATTGCTTAACAACAACTGTACCAACAATCTATACTTAACATTCTCATGAATTCTAAAATTTTCTAATCCATCTAATTATGGACCATGTCAGAGCTGAGGGCAGCCTCAATCTTGAAAAACTACAGCCCTCCCCCTGAGACTCCCTCTGAGGCAAAAGGCAAAAAACAGAGAGAAAAGCTCATTGAAAGAGAAACCACTGCACACCAAGGGTTAAAGTGTGCGAACATTCAAGCAGGAGGACAATGAGCTGGTAACACCTCTGTTTAGGTAGACCAGTGAGCTGGATGCTGCATTCAAATTGCCCAACCAATTGCAGTGGCGTGCAGGTTTGAAAAGGGTATAAAGGGGAAGGGAATGAATAAATGTTAGATTCAGATTTGCACACACACAGATGTGTTCGCGTCTCACTTCAGACCGCCACAACCAAGTGAGCAAAACTATCACAGATTACCACATCTAATTGCTATAGTGTGCCAAAATCTAGTTAATTTGTATTTTATCTTCCAGAGATGTCTGATCTTCCAGCCTCAGAGCCACAGATTGCTTAATGAATTTAATTACGTGCCCTTTTTTTTTTTTTTTAAAGTTCTCTATTTAGAGAAATGTTTGGTGGGTTATAAAGAGTAAGAACTGATGAAACTCCTTGTGCATTGTATTTTGGGAATGTTTTCAGACATTATCAATAACAGATAATTTTCACATACATCAGCAATACACAACATTCTAGTTCTATAGATCAGATAAAATTACTCTAACAGCATTTTAGTATTAAACTATTTCTAGGGCAAGTACTACGAGAATACCACCAGGCTGACAGAGATCTAACATACACTTTCCTTTCTGCAAAGTTTACATTAAGACTGCTCTCAGTTAAAATATTGCAGAGCATCAGCACTCGAAGTACATATAAATTTGGTGGATTTGACTGAAAATCCATTTAAAAATCAATGTTTCTTCTGTATTTCTGATGCTTGTCTTCAGTCTCTCCCTTGCCTGCAGAGATGTCCTTGTGCTCTTTTCCCTGGACCATTTACTACCTGCCAGTTTCCTCAGAAGTTCCACCCTTTCAATCAACTTCAGAAGTAAAAAATGACCACAAATTGCGTCTAACAGGCTGGGAGGAGAAAGCCAAGAATGTGTTGGAAGAGTGTAACAGGACAGGAGAAAGACAGCAACTGAAGTTGAAACCTTTACGCCCAAGAAAGCATTACTATGTTTATTGGTTAAATCTGAAACCTATGAAACTGTAGTATGCAAGGAAAACTTCATTTGATCAGCAGCAATTAGTTAAAATATAAACAAGCCTTTAAAAATTAATATTACAAATGGTTAAACACATATTTCAGTTTACTGGAAACAAAATGTGCTAAGAAGAAAGAAGGATGCTTTCAAAGTTTTCCTCTTGAATAACAACAAACTTAAATCCTTTTAAAATTGCTCAGCAGAAGCAGGCTGATATGTAACTGAGTCAAAAAGGCCAGTACAAGAATACTGAATCTATAGATAACTTGAAAACTATCTCAGCTAGGAAAAAATAATTTTCATTTAAATTGTAGAGACCTGGAAAACCTTAATACAAACAAGCTTATTTGTACTATTTATGTGGTGCATGATTTACTGTGTCAGATCCTAACANAAACTGCAAGTCCTATATTGTCACTGTAGTGTCAGAGACGAACAACAGCAGGAGCAACTGTTGGAGCAGATTCATTCTGTGCAAAGCTGTTTCCAGATTTGTGAAACACACTGACAGTGTGTTACATTACGGTAGCTATAACGTAATGAGAAGGAAGATCACGCCACAGTTTTTGCCTCCGCTGTGGTTATCTGTTTGACGCTGGAACACAGGAAAGCATAATTTGGAAAGCCTGCAAGTATACACTTGACAAAGAAACCGTTTTGTCTTCTTTGTCAAATTTAGCTCAGAAGACTTATGCCTCCCAACACAGTACAACTATGCTATGAGTAGATAAATAAAACAATAGTTTTGAAGTAAATACAGCTTTGATGTCAACACACAAAAAATAATTATAGTGACATCACAGGAGCCTGAGAAGTCAGATAAAAGGGACTTAAAATAGAATTGCTTAACAACAACTGTACCAACAATCTATACTTAACATTCTCATGAATTCTAAAATTTTCTAATCCATCTAATTATGGACCATGTCAGAGCTGAGGGCAGCCTCAATCTTGAAAAACTACAGCCCTCCCCCTGAGACTCCCTCTGAGGCAAAAGGCAAAAAACAGAGAGAAAAGCTCATTGAAAGAGAAACCACTGCACACCAAGGGTTAAAGTGTGCGAACATTCAAGCAGGAGGACAATGAGCTGGTAACACCTCTGTTTAGGTAGACCAGTGAGCTGGATGCTGCATTCAAATTGCCCAACCAATTGCAGTGGCGTGCAGGTTTGAAAAGGGTATAAAGGGGAAGGGAATGAATAAATGTTAGATTCAGATTTGCACACACACAGATGTGTTCGCGTCTCACTTCAGACCGCCACAACCAAGTGAGCAAAACTATCACAGATTACCACATCTAATTGCTATAGTGTGCCAAAATCTAGTTAATTTGTATTTTATCTTCCAGAGATGTCTGATCTTCCAGCCTCAGAGCCACAGATTGCTTAATGAATTTAATTACGTGCCCTTTTTTTTTTTTTTTAAAGTTCTCTATTTAGAGAAATGTTTGGTGGGTTATAAAGAGTAAGAACTGATGAAACTCCTTGTGCATTGTATTTTGGGAATGTTTTCAGACATTATCAATAACAGATAATTTTCACATACATCAGCAATACACAACATTCTAGTTCTATAGATCAGATAAAATTACTCTAACAGCATTTTAGTATTAAACTATTTCTAGGGCAAGTACTACGAGAATACCACCAGGCTGACAGAGATCTAACATACACTTTCCTTTCTGCAAAGTTTACATTAAGACTGCTCTCAGTTAAAATATTGCAGAGCATCAGCACTCGAAGTACATATAAATTTGGTGGATTTGACTGAAAATCCATTTAAAAATCAATGTTTCTTCTGTATTTCTGATGCTTGTCTTCAGTCTCTCCCTTGCCTGCAGAGATGTCCTTGTGCTCTTTTCCCTGGACCATTTACTACCTGCCAGTTTCCTCAGAAGTTCCACCCTTTCAATCAACTTCAGAAGTAAAAAATGACCACAAATTGCGTCTAACAGGCTGGGAGGAGAAAGCCAAGAATGTGTTGGAAGAGTGTAACAGGACAGGAGAAAGACAGCAACTGAAGTTGAAACCTTTACGCCCAAGAAAGCATTACTATGTTTATTGGTTAAATCTGAAACCTATGAAACTGTAGTATGCAAGGAAAACTTCATTTGATCAGCAGCAATTAGTTAAAATATAAACAAGCCTTTAAAAATTAATATTACAAATGGTTAAACACATATTTCAGTTTACTGGAAACAAAATGTGCTAAGAAGAAAGAAGGATGCTTTCAAAGTTTTCCTCTTGAATAACAACAAACTTAAATCCTTTTAAAATTGCTCAGCAGAAGCAGGCTGATATGTAACTGAGTCAAAAAGGCCAGTACAAGAATACTGAATCTATAGATAACTTGAAAACTATCTCAGCTAGGAAAAAATAATTTTCATTTAAATTGTAGAGACCTGGAAAACCTTAATACAAACAAGCTTATTTGTACTATTTATGTGGTGCATGATTTACTGTGTCAGATCCTAACAACACTCCACCTATCTAAGATTAGCAAGTGTCAAGAGCTGAATTTCCATTGTAATTCCAAAAATCCAAACATTTTTGCCTCAGTTATACCTGTTTCTGTTCCTCTGTCATGGTTTAACCCCAGCTGGCAAGAAAGTAATATAGAAGTGCCATTTGCCCTTCCCCCTCCGTGGAGCGAGGAGAATTGAAGAGTGTAGAACTCATAGATTAAGATAGGAACAGTGTAATAAGTGAAACAAGAGAAAATATAACACTAACAACAATAACAGTAACAGTATTAATAATTGTAATGAAAAAGACAGAACTATAAAATCTGCTCTTTAGTACAGCTGCAGAAGAGCTGACTCGCNAACCACTGCACACCAAGGGTTAAAGTGTGCGAACATTCAAGCAGGAGGACAATGAGCTGGTAACACCTCTGTTTAGGTAGACCAGTGAGCTGGATGCTGCATTCAAATTGCCCAACCAATTGCAGTGGCGTGCAGGTTTGAAAAGGGTATAAAGGGGAAGGGAATGAATAAATGTTAGATTCAGATTTGCACACACACAGATGTGTTCGCGTCTCACTTCAGACCGCCACAACCAAGTGAGCAAAACTATCACAGATTACCACATCTAATTGCTATAGTGTGCCAAAATCTAGTTAATTTGTATTTTATCTTCCAGAGATGTCTGATCTTCCAGCCTCAGAGCCACAGATTGCTTAATGAATTTAATTACGTGCCCTTTTTTTTTTTTTTTAAAGTTCTCTATTTAGAGAAATGTTTGGTGGGTTATAAAGAGTAAGAACTGATGAAACTCCTTGTGCATTGTATTTTGGGAATGTTTTCAGACATTATCAATAACAGATAATTTTCACATACATCAGCAATACACAACATTCTAGTTCTATAGATCAGATAAAATTACTCTAACAGCATTTTAGTATTAAACTATTTCTAGGGCAAGTACTACGAGAATACCACCAGGCTGACAGAGATCTAACATACACTTTCCTTTCTGCAAAGTTTACATTAAGACTGCTCTCAGTTAAAATATTGCAGAGCATCAGCACTCGAAGTACATATAAATTTGGTGGATTTGACTGAAAATCCATTTAAAAATCAATGTTTCTTCTGTATTTCTGATGCTTGTCTTCAGTCTCTCCCTTGCCTGCAGAGATGTCCTTGTGCTCTTTTCCCTGGACCATTTACTACCTGCCAGTTTCCTCAGAAGTTCCACCCTTTCAATCAACTTCAGAAGTAAAAAATGACCACAAATTGCGTCTAACAGGCTGGGAGGAGAAAGCCAAGAATGTGTTGGAAGAGTGTAACAGGACAGGAGAAAGACAGCAACTGAAGTTGAAACCTTTACGCCCAAGAAAGCATTACTATGTTTATTGGTTAAATCTGAAACCTATGAAACTGTAGTATGCAAGGAAAACTTCATTTGATCAGCAGCAATTAGTTAAAATATAAACAAGCCTTTAAAAATTAATATTACAAATGGTTAAACACATATTTCAGTTTACTGGAAACAAAATGTGCTAAGAAGAAAGAAGGATGCTTTCAAAGTTTTCCTCTTGAATAACAACAAACTTAAATCCTTTTAAAATTGCTCAGCAGAAGCAGGCTGATATGTAACTGAGTCAAAAAGGCCAGTACAAGAATACTGAATCTATAGATAACTTGAAAACTATCTCAGCTAGGAAAAAATAATTTTCATTTAAATTGTAGAGACCTGGAAAACCTTAATACAAACAAGCTTATTTGTACTATTTATGTGGTGCATGATTTACTGTGTCAGATCCTAACAACACTCCACCTATCTAAGATTAGCAAGTGTCAAGAGCTGAATTTCCATTGTAATTCCAAAAATCCAAACATTTTTGCCTCAGTTATACCTGTTTCTGTTCCTCTGTCATGGTTTAACCCCAGCTGGCAAGAAAGTAATATAGAAGTGCCATTTGCCCTTCCCCCTCCGTGGAGCGAGGAGAATTGAAGAGTGTAGAACTCATAGATTAAGATAGGAACAGTGTAATAAGTGAAACAAGAGAAAATATAACACTAACAACAATAACAGTAACAGTATTAATAATTGTAATGAAAAAGACAGAACTATAAAATCTGCTCTTTAGTACAGCTGCAGAAGAGCTGACTCGCTGAAAAACAGAGACTGAAATTGCTCCTCAGAGAAGGCCCAATATACCGGACAAACTTTGGATTATCTCCCATTAAATGTTGAAGTTTTTAGAGTGCACAGGTTCTAATCAAATCACAAATGATGGTATTTTTTCTTCTACTTCACATGACAGAAGTGTGACTCTAACTGTTCTGAATTTCTTGTTTGATGGCTCAAAAAAGCAATTTATCTGGCAACCGTGTGAATGCCCAAGTGATTGGGCAAAACAGCTTAGATTGGAAGGAACTGGAAGATGGGTGTGTGACTTACAAGAGGATCTGGATCAAATTTAAATGGATAATGTTTGTCAGGAAAAGTGATTACTTCAGTTATTCAAAAGGAAATAACATGTTTTTTTTCTTCCAAGTTATTTATATATGAACAAAGTTGTTCTGCACTTGAAAATTATGGTTACGTTGCCTGATAGATACACTTGACCAAAGCTGGAAATGAAAAAAGGTTTTTTGCCTCAGTTTCTTTCTAAATCTCACTGCATAATGTGATCTGCTATATGCTATATGCTAGCAAGACTGTACACCATAGTCACAAACTTGCCTTTTTAAGTACCATCTGGAATGCATGTGTCTGAGCAGAGCCCGAGGAGAAATTCAGCAAAGCACAGAGAGCTGCATACAGATCAGTGCTTGTGAGAGTTCTTGAATAAAAAAAAACTGGGGCAGGAAGATGAGTTAAGTTTCCTGTCTCAGGCCAGGGCATTCAGGGCACTTTCAAACCTGTGTGAAAACAAAAACAAAAACCAACTGTAAACAAACAGTAATAATGGAAAACCTTTTTTTTTTTTTTTAAAGAAATTGGCCTTCATGAGGACTAAAACACAAATGATTAAAAATACATGACTTAATCACAAGGAGTAATGCAATAATTTATTCGTAAAAATGAAGAGACCTCATTTTCGTTCTTTAAAATTGATAGGTTGGTGGATGGAACTCAATGGACATGGGTTCTGACACACACTGTCTTTTGATCTTACTTACTTACTTACTGTACTATAAATGCTTAAATTCTTAGCAGGATATCTGAAAATTATGCTGAGGTTTAAATATCAACTTGTTCATGAAGTGCATTCATCTCCACAGTAAAAATAAAACATTTTTATTTTGGGCAATTGCCCTTAGCTTCAGATCATGCAAATGAATTGTCTTAATTTCTAATTTCAATGGAAAGAAGCATCCTTTTAGATAAAACAGAAAAATATTGAACTAATAGACGCTGGAAAAAATAAATCATATTAAATTAGACTGGAATTATTTTAGAATGCATTCAAGAATAAATTAGATGACAAGCTTACAGACTGATCTTTGCAGTAGTCACATACTGCCATGAGAAACAGATGTGATAACAATTCAAATCCTTTAGATTTAAACTGAGCCAAATTTAGACTATAAACTCTCTGGGATTTGCATATACTTGCTTCTTTGAAGCATGTACTTTTGAAGCCCTATAAATAACTAAATATGGAAAGACTGGAAGCTAGACTTTGGAAAAACTGCAAACTCTGACTACAAAGAGTCATCTACAAAGGACTGGTCCTATATACTAGCTTTATGCTTATAATTACATGGTAAGTATTACAAGAAACTATAACTTCCAGTTTTGTTTTCAAAAAGAGTATCTTTTATAGATAGAATTGTTTGCTCAAACAGTATAGACCATGAGAAAAACGAGATCCATTTTTACTATTTTACTTCAAAAAATGGGCAATTATTAAGGAATTGGTAGTGACAATTAAAGAAGAAATAATCATAATTCCAACCCATCACTGATTTCTTGTATCAGTTAATGGCAACATGAAATAGGGCTTCTAGACAGGCAACCAGCTCATACTAACTAGAAAGGCAAATTGGGCCAAAAGCCACTAATACTCAGTGTCTGCTGAGACAGAGAAAGAAGGATTTCACATTAAAATCCATGCAACCGAGATAAGCACTGCACAGGGCAAGAGCTGAGGCCAAGCTGTGCTATAGATGCTTCAGCAGGAACGTGGGTCAGGGTTTGAAGAGTTTCTGAAGTTTCTGGCTCACACCATCGTGGTATTACTTTACTGGTGTGTCTTTTTTTCCTACTGTGTCTGTTTTCCTACAGCACCAAATTGTGCACCTTTGCTGGTCCACACTTCTGGTGGACTTGATGCAATCCAGTGTATGAGTAGCTAAACTAATTTAAGTGACATCAGTGGCCCAATGGCCGATAGCCTGGACACTCCCTGGTTCAACACCTGGACCTCTAACTCATTTTGTATCGAGATACAGCAGATGTTTTCTAGCAGAGGAAAACCTTTGAAATCCTACTATATGTAGCAGAAACTCATGTGGGACATACAGAAAACCAATGCTTATTCTGAATAAAGGTTCTAGTGAGACATTATAAATGAAAATGAACGCTGAAATCTTCGAAATTCAATCTAAGGAAAGAGAATCAGGAGACTGAGCCCGCATGTTTTTATGTATTATCTGCTGATGTTATCATCCACTAAGATACATTATCTGAGTGTCACAAATAGTAATACCTCTTAAACTCCCGGTAGGCATATTTTATTGGCATTCTGACATTACTTTTGTAAACTGATGCTCCGTTGCACAAGAAGTATTATTTCTGAGAGGTTACTTTAATAAGATTTTTTATATTTTGTGTCTCTTTGGACAAAAGACTGTCTATTGCTGATCCAGAGTGTTATATACTCATAGCTTCAGATTTCCTAGGGCCTCAGAGAGACCAGAAAAATCCCTATTCCCAAAACCACTCTCCTTGTTCTCCCTTTCCACTGCTTTTATTCCCTCGTTGACTCCTGTTTAAGCCCAGTTGCAGCCACACTTCCCTCTCAGTTACGTCCCAGGTGGCCACCACAGATTAGTAAATCAGAATCAAGAAAACCTTTCCGATTCCTGTTGAAACCGAATCAGCCCAAACAAAAGTTGCTGCCCACGTGCAGCGAACGGCGGGAACACCGGCAGCGCCGGGAAGGCTGCGGGAAAGCGGTCGGAAAGATCTGCTGGGTCACCCCTTTTTGGGAGAGTAGCCTGTAAAACAAACAAACAAAATACCAGAAAAGGGTAAGAAAGGAAAGAACACTTCTTTCAGCCCGAACGTCCGCTCCCGCCCCGCCTCCGTCGACTCGCGAGCGCCGCGCGCGCTCCCGTCCCNAGCCCTCCGGGCGCTCGGGGCCGGGCTCTGTTTGCGGCCTGGGGCGACTGGGGCCGGGCCGGGAGCGGGCGCAGGGAGCGGGTGTGTGGGGCGGTGCGGGGCCGCGGCAGAGACGGGTCTGTAACAGATCTCGGTGTGCGCCCGCAGGAGGGACAGCGGGTCTGCCGCGGGCCGAGAACGGCGACGGGAGCGGAGTTTCATCTGCCACTGTCCTGTTTTTTCGTGTAATTTACCATGTGTCACGGGGAAGCAGCATATTGAATGTTCTCGCGGTCCTCGGTAAGGTGTAAGCTGCTGCCTGGGCGCTGTGCCTGTGGAGCTGCGTTAAAGGCCCTTTTAAAGATGCCGGCCAAGGTCCTGCTCTTATGGACACTCTGTTATAAATCTTGCTGAAGTTTTTAGATTTTTCAGATCCTGAGTAGAAAGGCCTCTATTAAATGCAAAGCAAGGTATTGTGTTGTTTGTTTTTTTTTTATCAGTAACAAGGGAAACTTAGGGTCAGTGTTACTTACTGGCGTGGCACTGTTTTCAGTGGAAATGTCTTTTCCTTAAATTTAGACACAGAAACAAAATACTGTACGTTTGGAGAAGTTACCGTTTGGACACACGTTGTGTGAACGTGTGCAGTGAGCAGGGTTTTGTTCAGCTCTTACTCAGTAAAACCTACGCCATGAAAAATGAGGGACATCAAAGCTTTACTAAGGCCAGGCTTGTGTTTTGTGAAGGTTCGTTTTTAGTTATTTGACGTTCCGAGAAACTTTGGAAAGCAAAGGCCACTGATCTAAAGTTCTGACTAGAGAGAAGGTAAGTGTGGTAGGAGGAATAAAAGGAGAAGCAAAAAGTTAGTGAGACCTACAACAAACATAAATTACCACACAAATTAATTGTGTCTTGCCGTCAGGGTTGCTGATACCGTGGAATTTCCCACAGAAATTAGACTTGTTGCCTCAGTTAATAGATCAATTTAACTTTTCAGAGGCCAAATGTTAAAAAGTTAGTTGTTTTACATTTGAGTTCTTTGGGTGAACAGTGCAGAGGAATAATTGCTGCAAAAGAGAGTAAGGTAAGGAATTCTCTTGAGCTTGTGTACCTTTAAGGAGTGTGTTAATACATAGTTTCTGTGAGTTTATTAGTTTGACTTGAACTGGAGTTGTGCAAAACAGGTTGGGATAATCAAGAGTTGCTTTAAATTAAAAAGATTTCTTTTCCAGCGGTTGTGTGAAGATTCTGAATCTGGGGCAAGGGCAGGAAACCTGCTGAGGCTTGGGTATGGATGTGGGACTTGGGAGGAGAACAGTACCGGGGTTTTGTGATCTGCAGCTCTGTGAAGTACCTGTGAGTGATCTGCCTTTTGAATTAGTAACTTTAGTGGGGCCCTGGTTCTATCTGAGGATTAGGTGTGGAGTATGTTGTAATTGGAGAACAGTGAGTGCAGGTCCTGTAACAGAGTGGTGTGGTTTGAGTAATTGATAGACCTGGTTGTGCAACCTCAGCAGTAGAATTTCAAAAAAAAGTTGATGGAAAAAGCAAGACTTGGAGAAAAATGGAAAATGCTCTGTGCATTTATCGAAGGTGTGTAAAGTTGAACTTTCTCATCTGGATGTGTTTAAGAAAAGACTGGATGATGTACTGAGTGACAGGATGCAGATTTCATCTTTTTCATCACAGATTTCATCACATTTCATCTTTTTCATCACAGATTTCATCACATTTCATCTTTTTCATTTTTGTGGACATAAGAAATTGAGGTGACTTGTCACTGAACTTCAACAAAGTTGCAGGAGCCACAAAGAAATGAAAATTCAAAGAAGTGTGGATTACCCAGAGGGTTGTAAAGGTGGTGGAAGAAAGGAGATCACAGAAGGTAGTGGTGAAAAGAGGCCTGGAGCTTTAGGTGGAGTTAGTGGAGTTTGTGATGAGTTTTTTTTCAGTGGCACCAGATGGTCCATGTGCTGCTGGAACCTGTGAGGGGACAGTGTTAGTGAGTGACTGCAGCAGGGAAGTTTGGAAGAGGGACTGTACAGTGAAGGGTTGCAAGTTAAAACTGAAGAATTCAAAGTACAGTTGCAGGGCCAGGGCAGTTCTTCTGAACTTCTGAAGTCTGGGAAGGTCAGCTGGGACTACTGCAGGTACAGAGGATGATCTTGTCCTTCCCTGCATCATCCTGGGCTGCCCTGGCTTAGCAAAGCAGAGACAGCGTAGGGGAAAACCAGCAGAGAAGAGAGATGGAAGGACAGTGTGAGGATGAATGAATTCAAATGACTGTCTGATTTCTTGAACTGTGGTATGGAATTTGTCTACTCCTCTGTGTATGACTGTGGTTTTGGAGTAGCATTACAACAGGAACACAAGTAGGTGACAGAAAACAACCCGTGAAGACTGAACTTATGGACTGGTGTGTGTATATATAATCTGATCTATAGAGACCAGTAGAGAAGTGGATTTAATTGGCTAAAATGAACCACGGTAGAATTAAAATACAGGGAATGTTCTGTCTGTTGTCTGCAGTGTTACTGTCAACTGTTAGTTCCTTAAGCACCTTTTGAGTGCCTTGGAGGAGGGGACTAACTGTGCCAGCATGCTTTTCAGAGTTTAGGGAGTTGGCCATCCTAAAATGCAGGACTGCAAGACTTGATATCACAGAATTAACCAGGTTGGAAGAGACCATAGAGATCACCGAGAGCAGCCTGTGACCCAACACCATCCCATCATCTGCATCATGTCACTCAGTACCTCATCCAGTCTTTCCTTAAACACATCCAGGGATGGTGACTCCACCACCTCCCTGGGCAGCCCATTACAGTGTTGATACGTTGAGGGTTAAGATGAAGTTGATAATTAGCATCTACCAAATTTTCTTGTTGCTACTTTGGAAGTATCAATTACCAGAGTACCAGTATTACATTAGTTTTGCTTTACGTGTTCACTAACTTTGTGTATAGAAATACAGCCCTTTTTACATCTCTGTAGAAAGAAATATATTAAGAATGTGCAATTGCTGACCAGTTTAGGCAGAGGAACCTGAGGACAATTGTGGCATATGGAAGCAAATTCGAAGTTAATTAAAACAAAGTTTCAAATATTTTAAAAGCTCAATTCGACAAGATCAGGATTTGGTCCCACCTGGCCTTGTGTGAGCACATATTCTTTTTGCCTTAGGAGTGCAAGTAAGGCAGAAAAATGCACAACTTCTCTAAGAAGTTTTCAGGTCCTGGTTCATATCCAGTCAGTGTCAAAAACTGACAGTTATGTTGTACCTTTCAAGCTTTTTAAGAGCCACCAGCTACCCTTTTGTGGATTCTTGTGAGTTGCTTTTCCAGCCAAGGACATATGTTCTGCATGTCTGCAAGAGCACTTTGCCACTTACAGCTCTTGGTTCTTTTAACATTTATTGCAGTCTCAAATTATCCAGAAAATCTATTTCTCTTTTTATGCCACTGGATCAGCACACTGTCCTGTGAAGTAAAGATCACACAAAAAGCCTGAAATACAGAAAAGGAGTATCTGAAAAGAAAGAAAAAATCTGTAGAAAGTGGGAGCAGCCGTTGGGGCCTGCTCTGAACAGTTGTGCTGAGGCACTGAACAGCAGGAGCTGAACTGCTGCAGTTCAGACCTGTAAAGGTGGGCTTTGTACAGGTGCTGTAACCCACTTTTTACCATACAGAGCAGAGCATCTGCTGGAATTTGGAAGTGGCAGAGGCTTTTATTGTGGCAAGAAATTAGTGCTTTAGAAAATGAAAATTACTATTTATTAATAACTGTTCAGATTGAAACGCACTTTAAAACTCTCTATAGTCTGATTGTCACTGTTTCTCTTCATGTATTTCATTGTGTCAAGGCTTCAGTTATGGATGAAGAGAAATTTAAAGTGATAAATTGTTTCTGTCCAAGTTATCAAAATGGTGTATTTCACATTTAAGATGAAAACTTCAGTATGTTTTCAGGGTTACAGTTAACTGTGAATTTGAAGTTTTGTGAAACCCATGCTTTGTACATTGGAGCACCAAATTCCACTAATCAAAGTACATTCTTTGGCAACTGTTGTTGAATCTTTTTAGTGGGCTAATACAAGTGGGTTTGTTAACTATATTTGTCTTTTCTCGTGTTCCTCATATTTTCAGTAGTTGTTTACAGGCTTACTGTGACCAGAGCATGATTTGGTAACTCAAGATGCTCTGCTGTGGAGTTACATCTCTGCATACACAAAAAAAATACAAAGGATTGAATTGTCTGCTGGCCTTTGAGACAGTGTGATGTCTGTCAAAAAACATTGGAGAAATAGAAAGAAGTAGAATATCTTCCTTTAGATAATGTTTATTGATCAAGAAGACTTCCAAAACATGGTGCTTCCTAGAAAAGCTTGCTCGTGTCCATCTCTGTTCAGTGCTGTCCTTAGACCAAACACACTCTAAACAAATAGCATTTTAACTTTCTGAATTTGTAGCTTCATTATGACTCAAAACTATTAATCTAATTTTAATCCTGAAGCTGAATATGGACTTCTGCTTCCTTTAAATACTCTCCACTGTGTCCATTATGAACAGAACTGGTGACCAGTCTGTCACTGAGAGCTTGACAATCAAGTTCAGCTCTTCTCAGTTTAAAGCAGCTGGAATTCAAAGTTTTCATCTTGAATGTTGGATGATACCTGTGAGTGCTGTTACGAGTATCAAATATGGTACCACTGCAGAGGTAATTTTCCCTATCCTTTATATTCCACCAAATCGCTTTTACTAAAAACCCCACACAAAAGCAAAATTAAAGAAAAAAAACAAACCAAAAGTGTTTGCCTTGACTTTAAGATCTACAATTTTTCAGCTTTTGCCAGATGTGTAGAGGTTGTTATTGCTTCCTCTGAGTCACTAATGCCAGTGCTTCACTTGCCCTTACACTTAGATTTGTAGCACTCACAATTGTGACCTGCTGTGCTTCCTCTGGCAGTTTTTCTGAGGGCATGGAGAAAGTAAAAATTGAAATGCACTTACTGTATCTTTCCTGTTCTTCTTTCGTCCTTGGTTATTGAAATTGCTAGAAAAACTATTTGTGGAAAATCTTCTTTAAGGGAAACCTTTTTTTCCTTAACTTGCAGTTGAACTGAATCATATCCTTACCTCGTGCATGGAATGGGCATGTATAGATCATAAAACATGATGCTATTCTGCTTCCCCAAGGTGTGATGTGTTAGCATCAGCCATAAGAAGGTAGTTACTAAATAAATAGATAAAAAGGAAGGGTTTTTTTTCTGATGAAAGACAAAATGGAATCTTAAGGAACTTCAGAATACAGCAGTCAATTTTCTCCCCATTTTTATCAATACTTGAATAAAAAATGCGAAATGGAGAGCAGTCTGTTCAGGAACAAAGACATAATTGTACTTCCTGTTTAGTGAAATATAGTGAAGGACAAAAAGTTTAGGACTGTGCATTTTGTAATGGTGAATGTTTTGCTCATACTGGTATATAGTAATATGGTAGTAGCTACTGAATTAAGAGTAGAAAGAACTGGAAGTGGTAGAAGACTACCGTGGACAGAAAACTGGGATGTGGTTTTTTGCATTGTGGGAGTTTGGTATCGTTACCATAAAGTTGAATATGTTCAAGATTATTTTTCTTGAGGGATGGGAAGTATTTTTTAAGTGGCTGTTGGTTGCTGTTCTTTCTACTTTATAATTCCTCTGTTATATATATATATATATATATATATATGTACACACACATACTAGTTCATGAACATCACTTGTAAGTGTTGAGTTCTTAAATGTTTTAAACAAATAGTCTGACCTTAGTGGTTGAAAAGCAAATGTGCACTGCTTCTGAGGATAAGGGGCTGTTTACAAGGATGTTCTGTATAAAATAAAGGATTTAGAAAAATATTTGCCTTTCTCTTTACAGGTTTGCACTTTGTTTTAGACATCTGGGACCATGTTCTATGCCCACTTTGTCCTGAGCAAGCGTGGGGGGGC
>VYZS01060857.1:39450-52491 GCA_013400695.1 Neodrepanis coruscans
CATTCAAGAGTGATTTTTTTACCCATCTCTGTGAAGCCTACTTGGTTTCATTTAGATATAAGATCCATGTAGAGATTTTCATGTACATGTTGTAACGTGCCCATCCAGTGTCAAGTTCTTCTGATTCCTTCACCATGACTTGGGGTCCACAACAAAGAGAATCTTACCAAGAGATACTGTTTCTGTCTAGTTCTCTGTTTAATTTGTGGTATCAATATTGTGTCTTTCAGAGAGCTCTTGCTAAGACTGGAGCAGAATCTATCAGTTTGCTTGAGCTGTGCAGAAATACAAATAGAAAACAAGCAGCTGCAAAATTCTACAGTTTCCTGGTACTTAAGAAACAGCAAGCTATAGAGCTGACACAGGAGGAGCCCTACAGCGACATCATTGCAACACCTGGTCCCAGGTTTCATATTATCTGAATGGTTACGTAGAGCAGAGCTAGTGCTTGTCTCACTAGTGTGTATGTGTATTGCCCTGTCTTGTAGGGCCCACAAACCATTGCAGAGAATTTAGATTTTATTGTCTGTATAAAGTCCTTGGTTTTCTTCTGGGGTTATTTTGGGGGTTTGTATTTTAACTTTACCACTCAAATTTTTAGTGAAACTGCTGGGGTGAGTCACTTGACTTCCAGCTGCAGAAACCAGACAGCTGAAACACCCAGAATAAAGATTGTTTTAACACCTCAGATCAGATGTGTGCAATATTGGTGCATGTGATGTTGAGTATCAATGAAAATGTCTTACCATAATTTGACTAGTTGATTCAATAGTGATATTTTTAACCTATATAAATAAACCTGAATGGCCAACTTATTGTCTAATTGAACACTTTGCCAATCATCTGAAATGTTCGGTCTGCTTCTCATAGTAGTGGGGTTTTTTCCCCTTCTCTAGATCTTTGTGCATACTGTGGGTCTCTTAAAGCTGCCAATATGAAAGGTAGTGCCTGATATGTCAGCTTGCTGCATCACTGCATTTTTGCAGTCAGATTTTTGTAGCCCTTGATGCTAAGGGGAAACAAGTGTCTGTGGAAAGCACTTCCTCTATGTGATCCATGAAAGAACAGAACATGTTAAGCATTTTAGACAAAACATTCCTTTTTCACTTATCACCTCATTATGGTCCACTACTGATAATGGCTAATTACTGTTAATAAGTGACGAATACAATCTAATCGTTTCATTTAAACCTTTAAGATATCATAATGCTTTAGGGTTGTTAGAGCTGTATATAAACTCCAGACTTTTTAAAACAGACTTCTAGATTGTAAATTATCTGATTTTTTTATTAAGCAGGCATACAAAGCTGAGAATAAGAAAGGGTGCAAAATTCAGATACAACTTGTACTGAAAGGGCAACAAACTTTGAATATAGACTACAAGTGGGCACAATTCCACTTAATGGCATAGTGCATTAATGGCTGTTAGGATATATTTATGGATTTAGTATCAATTTGTTCCAATGATGTACACTCCTGTGTTCAAAATGTTTTACCAGTTTTGCAAAAGAAGACCCACTTGATTTTATTTCTAAAGAATGAAGCTTTACTGTTAGACCAGGTAGCACCAAAAATTATGTGAATATGTTGATTATGGAGACCTGTCATAACATTTTTTAGGGCAAAATTATTCACATTGAAGGTTCTGATTTTAATGTTGGCACTTTTATGAAATAATTTTGGGACTCTGAAATTTCAGTGTATACTCAACTGTAAAATTATGTGAATGTTAAGAAATTCTGAGACTACATGATGACCATGTTTTAATAATCCTTGAAAAAGTTAATTGTATAAAGTTACTGCAGCTTTATTTTCAACATGATGTGCCTGTAAAACCATAATTTTCCCCTTTGTAAAAAGAGACATTGTAGATAACTTGAATGTTTAATTATAGAAAAGGTCATTAGTTTCTTGTTACACATTTTTAGTCTGGTTTTGTTGCTTTTCAAGGTTAATATTCTTGAAAATAGTTGATGCTGTTATGTATAACTTTTCTAATAAAAGTTGTGTTATAAGGTGTTATGTATTAGGTCTGTATCTTGTTTGAACACCTACTATTTATGTAGGAGGGACCGAGCACTTACAGTTTGGTTATTTTGGTATTAGGAGTGGAAGTGTAAGGATTTAGCTTCTTGAGAGATTTAAAGCTTGAATATGTAAATAGATTTCTTGCCATTAGGAAGGAAGAGTTATTCTACTTGACACATACTGTGCTTTTGTTCAAGTATTCTATGCTAGGAATGTCTGTGGAAAATTAGGGAAGACTGTCTATAAAATTAATCTCCATGCTGGTCCCTTCTGAATGCCAGAACATATCCAGCTTGAATTCTTTTATCTCTGCTGTTCCCTTGCTTCTGGAATTGCCTCTGCATGTATGTCAGTCCCTCTGAAGTTCTGTGCTCCTGGTAGATCCAGACACTTGGATCCAAACCTACAGATGCAGCACATCTCCCATGGTCACCTGCATAGCTTATACAGAGGCCGAGGCAATGAATTCTGATTGACATGGGCTGTCTCAGGAAAGTGAGGAGCCAGCCTGGATCCAGTGAGCTGACTTAGTCACTTGTGTGTAGAGCCCAGACTGTATTGATTTTGGGCGACCTGCAGAAGCAGCCAGGCCCATCCTGTGGGATGCAGGCTGGCCTGCACTGAGCCAGCCCCAGTGGGTGTAGGTACAGCTTGCCTGCATGGGAAAATAGTGACTTTCATGCCTTTGGTTCAAGCTCTGTAAGGGAGAGAAGTATGGAAACTTGAGCACTCAGACTAAAATGAAAGGTAGCTCTTCTGCCTTTTCTTCTGTTGAAAGTCTTGTATATGTTTATCATCAGTTTTGCTCTGTTACAACACTGTGATCAACACTCATGACAAGTTGCTTTTGCACAAGCATATATGCCTGAAGACATTATAGTCTGGTGCACTGAATGCAAGCTCTGCTTTATCATATACAGGATTTGGTTCTAGTTCTGACCATGGCCTGCAAGTAGTACTGACAAGCTTACATTTCTTGGAAAGCAAGCTTTGTGGTAATATACTGATCAGATGTTGAATAAGGTGTAAGGATGGGTGATGGAGCACTTGTGCTCTATATTTCTCCTGTATCTACAAGAAAGATATTTCCCTACTCTGTTATGGACACAGATGAGATGCAGAAAGGCTGCACAACATTCACTGTTTTCCCTATGACTGCTCTTGGGTTTTTTTAAAGTACTCTAATATCTTTGTAAATACAGCATCTGCCTTTTATTACATTGCCTCCTCAAAGAAATGTCCAAATACTTTTAAAGGATTTAATCATAAGCATTCACTTAGTTTTCACTAGACAGGAATCCATTTTTCTTGCAGTTCAGTGAGTACTGTAGTTTTCAGAAAGCTGTCTTGTGAGGGATTTAGATTTGATCAATAGCAGTATTGTAAAATGTGTTTCTTGCTGCTTTCCCAATCAAGTTGGTCTGTCTCTAGTGTCTTGGCTGTAGTGTTGCACTGCAGCAGCGAGGGGAAGGAACTTGTAAATGCTTTTCTGTGCTCCATCTTCCTCTTAGTGGCAGGTTTGTTCTGTCAGCAAAGCTTAACTGTTCACAGTGGGGGTACTATGCACTCCCTGCTTTCCAAATTACCCCTTCTTGGTGTGTGAAAAGAAAAACAGTTCCTGAATCTAAGGAAATACTCCTTCAAGGAGATTGAGTTGTTGAGTTCCTGTCCTGTATGTCTTTCCACCTTAAAGACGTACTGTTCCAGCTCTCACTTGAGAGCACTCTGTTCTTACTCCAGCTGGAGCTGAAGGGAGTAAGTCAGGCAGGTGGTGTTATCTACAGTTGGAGATTAAATAGTCCTCTCTTTATGGGAAGGGTATGAGTATAGGACTCTTTGTAATTCACAAGACTTAGCTAAAATTATTGGCTAAAGGCATCATGGGAACTTTATGATTTTAAACTAACTTGTTAAGCAATTGACCTGGCAGCTGTTGTGTTCAACTTGGGCTCAGGGACTTTGGTGCTGAGGGTGCTGAGGTCTGCCCATGTTTTGTAGGCACAGCATTGCCTACCAAAGCATTGCTTTGGTCCTTCCAGCTGACATCCAACACCAGCAAATAAAGTAATATTTCAGAGGATCATTCTTCACTCCATATTGTCATCCCTCCGCTACACCAGAGTTTGTGTGGTGGTACATAACATTACTTTTGGGGGGGTAGTGGGGTTCAGGTAAATTTTTCTGTTTCTCAAGTCCACTATTTCGTGCAATATCTTTCCTCAAGGGGTTGTGTTCATCTTTCTGCTTTTTCAAAGATTTTTCTTCCATTACATCTCTAAGGAGTGACTGGATTATATAATGCAAACTTTTGCAACATGAACATGTAGAGAAGCTGAAGGACCAAGAAATAGGTTGTCCCAACACACAGGGAAGAAGAGACGGTTCTCTGTGTTTCTTGCTGGCCTCCGGATGTCTGATAAAGCCATGGGAAAGTCAAGAACATGAGGTAGAAGAAGGAAATATTTTCCCTGGTTATTATCACAGGAGCTGGTTTTATGTTTGATTTAGTTTAAAACATCTTTGTGCAGAATAAAAAAAAAATACAAAAAGTCAGCTAGGAGAAAATATTAGCCAAACACTAATGTTAAAGTTGTGTTATAAGTAGAATGAAGTGCCAGAAACTTTTCTGGGAGAACACACCCTCCAATTTCATTTGGCCCTAGCTATTCCCCAGCAGCCAGGAAGAATTCAAGAAGTAGTTTGGTTGTCATAAACTGGGTTTCTACATGGTCTCTTTTACCCAGCTCCCCTGCTGTTCTTGTTTGCCCAACTTTTGTTTTCAATAAAAACATTAAATGTCATAACATTGCCTGAAACTAGCACTAAATAATTGAGAACTGTGTGGTTGACCTTTAATCATGGATGTTTATAAATGTTGTTTGACATTGATCAAGAATACATGTGATGAGAAACACAGAGCTTGGCATCCTTCTGGAGCAGATGGGAGTTTAAAGCCAGTAGTATTCTCCATGCAAGGACTCCTCTCTAAATTAAACTGTTTTGCTACTTTCTTGGAATACTTTCCCCTTCCCTGCCTTGCAGTGCCCAGGTAGTGCTGTCGATTATTTGTACAATTTAGTTTTCTAGGTTTGAGGACAGTGGGAACTGATTCAGGGTAAAACCCACCAAAAGAAATATTTTTTTTCTCCAGCTGGATCAATTCCTACATCCTGCACGCTGGGCAGCTATACAGAAACTTGTTCCAGCATAACACAAGAAGCACGAGGCAGGAGAATAGAGAAGGAGTGAGGATTGCTTTTTTGGATTGCTGCACCAGCTTTGCATGTGTATTAAATCAGTCTAAGAAAATTATTCACAATATTGCTGTTTGAATTCAGGAGTCCCAGACCTGGCTAAAACTGGTGTATTGGCATGTTCATTGTCAACTTGCACACCACTATTAATATTCTGCTTTTCCAAGGCAGAAGTTGAAAGTTCTCCCTCAAATATATTTCTATGGCAAAGCTGAAGTCCAGGCCGTGCCAGCAGATGTGTCCGCACTAATTTTCTCTTCATTTTGTGAAAGTTAATGTGTCCAGTCCTCACGTTATTGCAGAGGGTGCCAGAACGAGAGTCAACGTGCGCTTCACCAGCAGCATGTACCACAGATTGCCCTGGATTTCTAACTCTGAAATGAAGGGATTGGAATACCATAAACCGTTCCACTGCTGAGCATTTTTGCAGAAAAGTTCAGCTAAATTTGTCTTTGTACAAATTAATCTGCTTCTCATATTCCTTGACTACAGAACTAATCTCCAAAACAAAAGAAACGCTGATGTATAAGGAATAAGAAACCACAGTCAATATTGTAAGAAAAAATAGAAAGAGAAGCAGCTTAGCATTTGGATTTCAAAGCCAAATTTGATGCTTAGGAATGTTTCTCTGATTGATCAAATAACTGATGAGAGATTTTGAAAATAAACATTGTACCATTTTGCATTTTGTAATTACATAAATGCAAACTTGTACCTAGTCTTGATGATGCTGAGGGAGGCAGCAATGAGCCAGAAAAGGCACAACAAGATTTGTTGTGGTGGCAGGTACTTAGCAACACAAGCTGCAGGTTTTCCTTGATCATGTCTCAATAATGAAATAAGTGCAGAAGACATTGGTGCTTCCAGTGCAAAATTTTGTCTTCAAATCTGTAAGAAGCAGCTCCATTAATTGTGGCAGGCTGCTCTCTGGTGTGTGAGTTGAGGCTGGGATCTTGGATATCTCATCTTCACCACTGAGGCCCTGGAATTACAGGGAGGCTCTGTTCAAAGCTGATACTAAAAAGGTTTGAAACCAAACCCAAGAAGAGCAGACCCATCACAGGCAAGAGGAATCTATCAGGAATATTTAAATCATCCTCATACGCACAGCAAAGCCACCACCATTCACTGCCTCTCTCATGCTATTCCCTTGGCAGGGTGACGTGACTATGGGAGCATTGCAGGTGTTCAGGAGCTTTTGCTGGTCCCCAAGGAGCTGATTTTGGTGAGGCACAACTGAGAAAGCGGCTCATTTCCCCGGTATACACAGCTGTGGAGGAAGATTTCAGTGCAGCTTGATTGCCCAGAGCTGTTCCCTGGAGGGCAGATGCAGGTCGTTCTCAACAGGCAGAGCTGAGGAGGAGAAGAATGACGCTTCCCCAGAGAGCAGTGTTCAGTCTAGGTAGAGGGGTGCACATATAGCCGTACATAAAATTATTTTGCTTTTATGACACTTTATTCTTATAAATTCTTAGTAATTTCTGTTCAGGAAGGCCCTTCTGGCTCAGTGTAATATGCAGACCATTCACGCCTCAAGGGAAATACAGCAGGTACCAAATCCAACCAGATGTGCTGGGCATGTATACAGTGGAGCAATAGGACTCTGAATCCCTAAGGCTGGACTGAAAGTGAGAGAACTGTGGGCTTACACTGCAAACAAGGTGGAGACAAGGTCTGCCAACTGTGGAGATGGGTTCAGCAGGATGAGAGACAGGGCCTACAGTTTGGCTGCCAGGACAAAGTTGCCTGCCTGCTCAATAGATCGGGGGGAACAAACAGGAACATTCTGTCTCTGTGGTCTTTCTTCAAAACTCTTTTCTATTTTTATCATCCCTGTGGTCCATTTTTTCGACAGTAACAAAGAGTTTTCTGCTTAATTTTAGGGCCAAGACTTTTTCCATCAAAGGACAGAAAGCATGAGTAAACACTGGAATGGGCTGTGCAGGGAGGTGGTGGAGTCACCATCTCTGGAGGTGTTTAAGAAAAGACTGGACATGGCACTTAGTGCTATGGTCTAGTTGACAAAGTGGTGTTTTGGTCATGGCTTGGACTCAGTGATCTCAGAGGTTTTTTCCAAACTAACTGATTGTGTGATCCTGTGACCATATTCTGGAGCTAAGTCTAATTGTGGTCATTCTGTACTGTAAAACAAAGTACACCCTTACCTCACATGCAAAATAAGGCATCATCAGTAGAAAATCATGATCAAAACGTGCTTACCATACTGGAAGGAAAAATAAGACTATTTTAATTGCTAGATTTTCATGGTTACATACTCTTGTCTCCGAGGCGTGGGACTTCTATTTTTATATTAATGTGTGTGCTTTTAGTTAACAACTAAACAACAGTATTTTTTGAACCTTCACTTTCTTCCTTACGGTAAGAGGAGCTGAGCTGCAAAATGGGCGGGTACACATGATCTAAATGTGAAGAAAATGGGGCCAAGGTATAAATGGTTGTGCCTGATTGAAGGAAGAGCACTATGTGAGAAGGGTACTACAGCTGTATTTCTGAGTACACAGGTAAAAATCTTGGCCTGAGTGTTCTTCTGCCTAAAGGGAAAATGGATGCTGTTATGCAGTGGCCCCAGGTCTGGTACTCAACTGTGAGTTGCCAGGAGTTCCCTGGCAGCCTTGGACTTGGGGTTTGCCTGCTCCACAGAAGCTGATGTTTTCCTCAGGGATCACTGTCCAAGGACACACAGAGGACGCTCCGCTATGAACAGCACTTGAGAAGCCACCTAGACTACAAAGTTCCACACTTCCCTCTACCAAAGGAATTTCCCCAGCCTGTCCTTCTAGAAAGTCTGATTGTGCCTACCCAGGGTGAAGCCTATGTGAGAGAACCCCTTGATGACTGAGCTGCCTGCCCTGACATTCCATTTCTACATCACATCACCTCAAGCACATCACAGCTACAGAGGAAAGACATTTCTCAGTTCCCCATCACAGCAGAACTGCCAGGGGCAAAGGTGAGGAGCAGAGTGGAGAGAGCATCTCTTATGAGGAGCCTCATGGTTAGGACAGAGTCCTTGCACCCTTATCACAGATGCTCAATCAGGTCTTCATCAATGGGGAAAGGCTTAGACTAGAGCACCAAGAAAAGGTACTTGCAAGTAAAAATCAAATTCATTTCACCTAAATGTTATACAAATGTGAGTAATGAATGCTCATCCATAACCTTTCTGCCTACTTCAACAGAGAAGTACCAAGTTAGCACAAGGTTTTAAATCAAACAACTTAAAATGTTACAGTAAATTTGAATCTAACCTTTAAAGAAAAAATTGTGTTAGGTCACTGGACAAGCCTGCTATAAAAAACTGAATATTATTTGAAAACTTCAGCTTCCAATTAATGCTGTTCAAAATAATGCTGTTCCAAACACAGGATAGAGAAATCCAGTTTAACCAAAAGGTACAAGTAGCAATTAGGCACTGCCTTTTTGACTGCAGAACATATAATTTGATAAATCATCACAATACATAGTTTGTACATGTTTAAAACACACCCTCCTATAACTAGCTTCTAGATCCCAATTAAATGTAGTAGAAGCAGCTAAAATAATTCCTTACAAACTGTACTTTCTCTGTAATTTTTTCCTTCAATTAACTAAATTAGATCTTTTTCAGGTTTAGGGCTTAGAAGCATAATAAAGTCTGGTAGGCATGAGTTCTTGATGAAATCCATGTAACTGTGGGCAAGAGGCCAAGAAGAGGAGATTTAAAGCTGTTAATTACTTGGTGGCTGAAGGATGTTTGTGACATCATATGCATTTATCTTCCATTATGACTTCATATTTCGTAGAAGGAAGGTTGTTTTAATGGAATTTCTGCACTGGTATTTTAATTTTAGAAGACCTCACTGTAAAAATGATGAAGAATCTAAGCATCCCAGGAAAGAATCTTAAATTCTTTAAATATTTAAAGTACTTTGAGGTGGAAACAGGCTACAGAAAAGTGTCATCATCTCTCTGCTGCCAACCTATCTTACTGCACCATCACAAACCCCAAAGAACTCACCTACTCCCTTCATGTCTGGATTGGTCTCACAGAGCAGAAAACCTTTCTTGGAAAAAGTCTTTCCCAGAAATCACATTCCTGAGTATCCTTTTTGTGAATCTGCAACTGTAATCATTTGGCTCTCAGTTATTTTTCTCCAGTTTTGGCAATTAGTTGTTTCTCTCAAATGTTCATCTGGCTCTGTTTTGCTTAATCATAGTGTCTCCCAAAGGTCTGCACTAATGAGTTTCTGCGTTCATACTATATGCTTTCTTTGCCATGGAGAAGTTTAGTTGTACAGAAAACAGATTTTGAGACTCTTTTTATTCCCTTTCTCTTCTATCCTCAAATTTGAAAGGTCTTATAGGCTAGAGGCTTCCCAGTTCCCTTCACCCTGCTAATTAGAATCAGACCACATCTAACCAGTGCTCCCATGTAATTTAGACATGACAAAACTTTGAAAGTAATTGTCCAGTTCTTTCTTGATTTGGATTTATGTTAACTAGCTTTTTTGCAGTCTTAATTTGAAATCACATAGGCCAAGGTCATCCACACACTCAAAAAGTGGCATCAGCTCCTGAGAGGAGTCTCCTAAGAAGAGACACCAATTTTCTATTGAAGGAGCTGGGTTTCTCAGTGTGGTGTTTATAGTCAGGTGGGACAGGGAAGGACTCCTCCTGAGCAAGGGGAGGGTTCCGAAAGTTTTAGGAAGCTCAAGGAACAAGATCATCAGCACCAGAACACAAACTTCCCAGGAAAGGCCAAGCCAAAGGAGAGCAACAAAGATGGCAAGGGGCCTTGAAGGGAAGCCATACAAGGAGCAGCTGAGGTCACTTGGTTTGTTCTGCCTGAAGAAGAGGAGATTGAGGGGAGAATTCATTGGGATCTTCAACATCCTCATGAGGAAAAGTGGAGGGGCAGGTACTGATCCCTCCATTCTCATGACCAGTGACAGGACTCAAGGAAACAGCATGAAGCTGAGTCAGGAGAGGTTTAGGTCAGATACCAGGAAAAGGTTTTCCAGAGGGTGGTTCAACACTGGGAAGTAGTAACTTGGAAGTAATCACCAAGCCTACCTTAATTCAAGAAGCATTTAGACAATGCTGTCAGGCACATGCTGTGATTCTTGGGGTGTCCTGTGCAGGTCAAGGAATTAGACTTGGTGATCCTGACAAGTCCCTTCCAACTCAGCATATTCTATAGTTCTATGATTCTATGATTCTATTAAAAGCAGTGTGACCAGCAGGTCAAAGGAGGTGATTCTTCCCCTCTGCTCCACTCTTGTGAGACCCCAACCTGGAGTGCTGTGTTCAGCTCTGGTGACCCCAACATAAGAAGCACATGGACCTGTAGGAGCAGTCCAGAGGAGGGCCATGAAGATGATCCGAGAGCTGGAAGAACTGTGCTGGAAGACAGGCTGTGAGAATTGGGTCTGCTGGCCTGGAGAAGAGAAGGCTCTAGAGAGACCTTACAGCAGACTTGCAGTACCTAAACGGGCCTACAAGAAACCTTGACAGGGACTTTTGACAAGGGTGTGTAGTGATAGGACAAGGGGGAATGGCTTTAAACTGACTGGGTTGATTCAGATTGTATACAAAGAAGAAATTCTTTACTGTGAGNAGCTGAGTCAGGAGAGGTTTAGGTCAGATACCAGGAAAAGGTTTTCCAGAGGGTGGTTCAACACTGGGAAGTAGTAACTTGGAAGTAATCACCAAGCCTACCTTAATTCAAGAAGCATTTAGACAATGCTGTCAGGCACATGCTGTGATTCTTGGGGTGTCCTGTGCAGGTCAAGGAATTAGACTTGGTGATCCTGACAAGTCCCTTCCAACTCAGCATATTCTATAGTTCTATGATTCTATGATTCTATTAAAAGCAGTGTGACCAGCAGGTCAAAGGAGGTGATTCTTCCCCTCTGCTCCACTCTTGTGAGACCCCAACCTGGAGTGCTGTGTTCAGCTCTGGTGACCCCAACATAAGAAGCACATGGACCTGTAGGAGCAGTCCAGAGGAGGGCCATGAAGATGATCCGAGAGCTGGAAGAACTGTGCTGGAAGACAGGCTGTGAGAATTGGGTCTGCTGGCCTGGAGAAGAGAAGGCTCTAGAGAGACCTTACAGCAGACTTGCAGTACCTAAACGGGCCTACAAGAAACCTTGACAGGGACTTTTGACAAGGGTGTGTAGTGATAGGACAAGGGGGAATGGCTTTAAACTGACTGGGTTGATTCAGATTGTATACAAAGAAGAAATTCTTTACTGTGAGGGTGGTGAGGCATTTGACCAAGTTGCCCAGAGAAGTTGTAGAAACCCTATCCCTGGAAGTGTTCAAGGCCAGATTGGACAAGACATTGAGTGAAAAGTGTCCTTGCCTATGGCAGGGCATTGAGATGAGATGATTTTTAAGATTCTTCCAATCCAAGTCATTCTATGACCCTGTGATTCTATGATCCCCATCATTTATGGTGATTTCTCTTTCTCCATGCTCATAAATTCCCATCCCAGGTCACTTCTGCCACAGATATGCTATCCAGTAATGCTTAGCTTAGTGAAGCATCACAATTCCAGTTCCAGTATCAAAAAAAGAGTTATTTCCTGCATTTTCCCTAGGTAAATCACTTTGTTTCTAGTTTTCTTTTGTAGATTCAATGGAAGCAGTGTTCAAATGACACTCTAGTTTTTCTGATTGTTCATGTTGAAAACATACATGAGTGTTCTTTGCTAATCTAGATCCATGCATAGCCTGCTCTTTGGTACAAAATACTATATGTTGGTTGAAATGTAGGGACATAGAGAAGAACCTGGTGCTTTTGGTCCTAAGGGCAGCAGGAAGGAAAATATCTCACTCCAATGCCACTACGCCAGGAAACCTTCCACACAGGGAGCCCTTCGTGCACTGCCCATGTGTGAACTATAGGAAGATGTTGGCTGCTGTTACTGCTGCTACAGTATTTCACAGCATTTGAGATTTTTGCCAGGGTGTTTTTCATACTTTTTTTTTAAGTAAGAATGGATTTCCAAATTGTCTAGTTTCATTTTCTTTTGCCTGGTTTTACAGATACTTCCAGTGTTCAGGATGCTTTAACAAAAACATAAGCTGACCAGACCTCTTGAAGCAGTCCAAAGTACGTTGCATTAATGTATGGGAAGAGACGTAACCTACTTTTGTATTCATTTTCAATAAATCACAATTTTCTCCAAAAGATCTGCCTAAAACCTTTGTCTCCCAACTTGAAATATGTTTCTGAAAGTAATAAAATATTCCATTACATCAGCAAAGTAGATATTAACTTTTATTTCTCTGAATATCAGGACTTCCCATTCCTCAAGGGGTGTCTTCTGTCTATCTTTGCAAACTTGATGAATGAAGTACAATGATCAACTGATGTCCCACCTTCAGAGCAGAGTTATTACAAAACAGGGGGAAAAGAATATTCCCAGCGTAAATGGAATCAGATAAATTTCCTTTTTTTCTTAGTATACTTGGAAATTTTTGGCAAAAATTAAGACAGTGTTTTACTTCTGTATGTGCACACAACTGTAAGGGCAGCTTGCCATATGCTTCACTTGTTTAGAGAAAACAACCCCACGATAGATGACCCAGCTATATAAAAATAACAGCCTGGTGATAAATTTAATTTACAGCTTTGACCTACTGTCTTTCTAATACTCCATCTCTTCAGGACTTTCTGATTTCGGGCATCCTAGCCCACTCAGCTGTGGCTCTGTCTTCTTCCATTTCTTTTGTCTTTTTTTCTTCTTTT
>VYZS01060864.1:0-17913 GCA_013400695.1 Neodrepanis coruscans
TCATTGTCTGGCAGCTGGTTGTATCACAGAGCTTCTTCGGCACAGCTTACTTTCTCTTCCTCATTGTCATCTGTCAGATTGAAACTCTTACCTTTGTGCCAGTTTGTAATTATTTCCAGAATTCCAGGGCGGTTTGGGCTTCCAATTTGGGTGCACTGTATGATCAAGGCAATCCATTTGTTCAAGGTAGCATCAGTAGCATGGTGATGGAAGGTGTCTTCCCCTTGAACATGCACCCCAAGACTGGTAGTCGGAGTGCCAGGAGGAGCTGTGTCTCGGTGCCTATTGCTTCTGAGGCCACTTGGATCCCTTCGTAGGCTGCCAGGATTTCATTCTCTGTTGCAGTGTAGTTGACTTCTGATCCTCGGTAGCCTTGACTCCAGAATCCAAATGATTGGCCTCGAGTCTCACCAGGCACCTTCTGCCAGAGGCTCCAGCAAAGCCCCCTGTCCCCGGCTACAGAGTACAATACATTCTTAACATCTGGCTCCACCCTAACTGGTCCAAGTGCTACCGCATGAGTGCTTGATTTGCTCAAAAGCTTGCTGTTATTCTGGACTCCACTAGAACTTGGTCTTCTTACTGGTCACCAGGTAGAAAGGACTGACAGTCTGGCTATACTCATGAATGCGCATTCTCCAAAAGCCGATGGCGCCTAGGAATGCTTGTGTCTCCTTCTTGTTGGTGGGCACAGACATAGCCGTAATCTTACCTCTGCGGGGATCAGATGATGCCCGTCCTGCCATTTCACTCCCAGGAATTGGATCTCTCTGGCAAGTCCCCTAACCTTGCTCTGCTTGATAGCAAAACTGGCTTCCAAGACAATCTTAATGATCTTCTCTCCCTTCTTGAAGACTTCTTCAACTGTGTCCCCAAATACAACATTATCATCAATATACTGTAGATGATCTCTCTCAAGTGTTGCCTGGATCAGTCCGTGGCAAAAGGTGAGGCTGTGTTTCCACCCCTGTGGCAAACAGTTCCAGGTGTACTGGACACCTCTTCAGGTAAACACAAACTGTGGTCTGCATGGCACTTCTAAGGGGATAGAGAGGAATGCACTGGCTATGTCGATGGTGGCATACCATTTGGCTGCTTTGGACTATAGCTCATACTGCAATTCCAGCATGTCAGATGTGGTAGCACTCAGCACTAGAGTCACCTTGTTCAAGCCATGGTAGTCCACAGTCAATCTCCATTCCCCATTAGACTTCTGCACCGGCCACATTGGGCTGTTGAAAGGCGAGGGGGTCTTACTCACCACCCCTTTGCTCTCCAGATCCTGGATCATCTTGTGTATGGTGATCACAGCTTCCCTATTGGTGTGGTATTGCCTGCTGTGCATAGTCTTGGTGGCAATCACCACTTGCTGCTCTACTACTTTCAGCCATCCAACAACCGTGGAGCTCTTGGAGAGGCCAGGCAAGGCACTCAACTGCATGACCTCATCGGCCTCCACAGCTGCGATTCCAAACGCCCATCAGTAACCTTTTGGGTCTTTGAAATGCCTCAAATAGTCAATGCCCAGAATGCATGGGACTTCTGGGCCAGTCACGATGGGGTGCCTTTCCAGTCTTTCCCAGTCAGGCTTACTTCAACCTCCAACAAAGTCAAATCTTGAGAGCCCAAATTGTCTCAGCCCCCACATCTCGATGGTATCGAGGTGCATTGGCCCCTGTGTCCACTAAAGCCTGGTATTTTCACTCACTCCCCTCTCTCAAAGAAAGGAAAAAAAAGTTTTAAAAGACACCTTCCTCTTCCCTTTTCCTGGTTAACCCATAACACCTTCTATCAGCTTTTGTCAGCAAAATCTCTCTTAAAATGATAGCTAAAGGGAAAAAAATATGTCATGTAAAAATGAAAGCCAAGTGGTGAATACTGACAACAGCTGTGAGAGCCTTTCAGTTGGAGAGGTTTTTTTGGAGACGGAATCCTTCCTTGAGATGGGCTATGAAAATGGATGAATGTACTTGCTGAAAGAAATGGTAGTAGTAGAGAGTGCTCATTATTTGTCTGGGAGAAGAAGAACCTGGATGGAACACAAAACCTTAAACTTTTATAGTGAATAAAATATACAGTTCAGAGCTAGAATATGTTGATAGTAATTGTCTGTGGAGAGAGGTAAATATATCTCTCCGCTAACCCATTTGGAGATTAACTCCAGTAGAAACAAGTTTGGGTACCTCGAACAATAAGATCTTAGTTTTCACTCAATGGGAAAAATGCCAATTGTTCCTTAAGTCTGAATCTAGGTCATTATAATTTTATGAAGAAATGTTCATGAAATTAAAATAAGCTCTTCACAGAGAATTCAAGATGCAGTTTCTGTAAGGAAAGAAATGCTCTACAAGCGTTAACAATAATCTACTGTAGGATTAGAACATCTTTTAGTGACTACTTGGCTGAAATCTTAACCCTTTCTCTATTTCACAGCACATAAAAATGCCACAAATGCTACAGTGTCCTCAAGGCTTCCTTCCTCCCACCACCACTACCACCCCCCACCAGCTTTAGGAAGATTCCCTTGCAAAAGTCTTTGTAGAAGACAACTGTAAATTCTGTGGAAAAACAACTCAAAGCCTTGCAAAGATTTCCAGTGTGTGGTGGTGCATCCCCTCCCCACATTGGGGCACTGGGTGGCTGCTGTATCCTACCAAATCCAAGGCTATTAGTTACACCAGGCTCTTTCCAGCAGTTTGGGTAGCATATAGAAATAGAAATGAAATCTGCTCTATTGCCTTGCTGCTCTTGGGTTTCAGTTCCTAGACTATACCTGTTATAAAATTGGCACAAATCTCTATAATATGTAATTTGCAGTACTTTTCATTAACTCTGTTTCATACTATTTTGCCTGCTCTATTAGATAGAACAAATTACTGATTTAAGCCATGAATATTACTGTAACATGCTTTCTATTATTATTTGGATTGTAATTATTGTATCATCAGCTATAGATATATAGTGCTTCACATAATTAATTTCACATGTGACCATAATACAAACAGGACAAATGAATGTACCTACATGCTCTATTCAGAACTGTGTCTCCTTAGCAGAGGGGATTTGTTCAAATTCTTTCTCTTCCAAATGTGCATGATTTCATGGTTTATTCATGATGGCTATTTGTGCAAACATTCCTAATTGTTATGAAGAGTGTGTGTAGTTCCACATTCCTGATCCAGAAAACAGGAGCAGCAAGTATTTATAAGCAAAGTTGACTCTATAGGAATGATAACTTCTAACTCAAGAAAGCTGTTGCTTTGATATGTTCTGAATAACAGCTGCTCATTTCAATGGTGCAAATCCATTTTCCACTGCTTCTTGCTCCTGTTAACCCACTGAAACAATGCCACTAAATGAGAACGAGTTGATTCTCTGCCCCATTTTACACATCATCAACAGAATTGTTACCTGTGGTAAATTCCCACTGAAAACAAGGGTGAGACCTGATTATCACTGAGGTATAAATGGAAGTTTGTGGGGTTGCTCTGGTGTTGCATTGAAGACATGAGGCAGGCAGCAGAACATTTATTGATGAGGATGAGTCTCAGAGGCCTGAACCAGGGACAGAAAGGGATTTTCCACCTTATAAATGAAGCAGGTCTGCTGTGGAGTCACTGAATAAATAATATGGTGATACCACATGACAGCATTTTGTGCAGTCACTTTTCATAATACTTTTTTCAACCTTTTGAAGGCCACAGATTCTTCCTTTTAAAATATAAAAATATCTCAGTGACTCACTCCCCCTTTTAGTTTGTATTAAATTTTTAGGCTTACTTTTAAATGTTTAAATCATAATTCATACAAGATCTTTTAGCTAGATAAGTAAATTGGTGGTGATAACCATCAATAGCACATAACAGGATTAGGAAAGCTGAATATTCAATTCAGACATGATTTTGCTTGTGTGCTTTGTATTTATGTCAGATTGAATCTTCCTTAGAATAAGTAATTACACTACATTTATACGGTAAGCAACATTTAAAGTAGTCTACTGTTTAAATTGGTAGCTGTAGGGTAGGCTGAAAGGCAACTCAGTTTAGCTAATTGCTTTTGTGACTCAGAACTTGTAACAGATACATGGTTGGGTTTGGTTTTCTTTCAGACTCCTTCTGAGCTCTAATTTTCCTTACACTAAAGAGAATCAAAGACGGGAAACTTTTACATGCAGTACTGGTGTTTTGAGTGAGAAGTTTACACCTGCATTGAAATGATTATGTTAAAGAAATTAGGACTGCTCAGTAGTAGGACATGAAATTGTCTGTATTTCTTAAAACTGATTCAATCAGTAGCTTACTATCTTAATTCTCTTCTGATACTTTTCATCACATTTCTCAGAATAGCTTTAAAACTAAAAACTAAAACAAAAGCCAATTAATTAAAAATGTGTTCCTCCTGCCCCAGACTTGTAAAAAAAATCTTACCATTCAGCCTAAAACAGTGCTGTATATCCATTAGTTTTATTCTGGTTTGGTTCCTCCCCTCCCCTCCCCCAGCTCTGGTTTACAATTTAAGGCATATTGACTTTGATTCTGCAAATTGAAATTCAATTCTGAAATTCAGTGTGAACTGTCCAACCCTTCTGCATTACCAGTGAAAGAGACTTGATAGATCAAAACTTAAGTTTTCAATCTTTTGAAAAGAAAAGGCAGCTCACTGTCCTAGGCTGGGTGAATTCAGCACTGCTAGTAGTGGCAGCATTTTTCACTCAGCAGCTCAGTCTGACACAAGGAGTAAATATATTGAAGAAAAAGTATTCTTTTCACCCCATCCATATCCTTGTATTTCACACAACCATACCCTGGGCTGCAGCAAAAGCACTGTGACCAGCAGGTTGAGGGGAGTGTTTGTTCCCTTCTACTCTGCTCTCATGAGATCCCACCTGGAGTGCTGCATCCAGCTCTGGTGCCCCAACATAAGCAGGATGTGGACCTGCTAAAGTGTGTCCAGAAGACTCCACAAAGATAAGCAGTTTGCTGGAGCCTCTCTCCTACTAAGACAGACTGAGAGACCTGTTGTTCATCTTGGAGGAGGCTTCAGGGAGACCTTAGAGCCCTTTCAGTACCTCAAGGGTCTATAACAAAGCTGGAAAGGGACTTTTCACAAGAGCATGTAGTGATAGGACAAGGGACAATAGCTTTAAACTTAAAGAGGCTAGGTTTAGGTTAGATGTTGGAAGAAATTCTTCAGTTTGAGGGTGGTGAGGCAATAGAACAGGTTGCCCAGAGAGGTTGTGGATGCCTCATCCCTGTAAGTGAAGGCCAGGTTGGATGGGGCTTTGTGCAAGTTTAATGAGTGGAATCCATGTCCATGGTAGAGGGGTTGGAACTAGAAAACCCTTAAGGTCCCTTCCAACACAAGCAATTCTATGATTCAAATTGACACATAATGAGCTGATTTTATCCTTGAAATACTTTCTATACAGCCTCCAAACTTGAAATTTATTTTCTGATTCTTTTTGAAAATGTGGTAAAATATTTCAAATATGTAATTCATAATGTGTTTAAACTTTCCTGGATTCTTTCAACAATCTTCAAGTAAATCAAACTCTAGGAGACAGTTTACACAAGATCAGAGAATGGTTAATATGAGGTTTCTTTTTTAACTTGGACTTCTCAATTAAGTCTCTAAAGTGAGGTAGAATTAATTAGGTTTGTTATCAAATCTCAGAGTAAACAAAATGTTTCCCTCTCCAAACCAAGGCCAGCCGTGAGAAAGTTCTCAGTCTCTGCCTATCAGTAAGAGGAGTTTTTGAACTCCCACAGTTCATGTGTTTAAACTGGATTCAGGCATCACACTTCAGTGAAATGGTATATTGGTACCTGCAGCTGCTGTTTACTTATTTTGTATTTTCTTGTTTATGTTCTTGTGAAAAGACAGAGCATCAGTTTACATTATGTACTGTGTAGCAAAAAGGAATCTCCTAGATAGTGTCTGAAGAATCTTGTAAAACAGTATCCACGGGGAAGAAAAGTTACAGGATATCTGTTGTTTTTCTTCAGCCTGTGATGCTTTGCTGTATCTATGGATGGAATCTGAAATGTACTTTGCTTTCTAGGACAAGTTGATGAAAAAAGTCCATGTACATTTTATGCAAATGATTCTCTGTGTCTTTTGTAAGAAATAGATGGTTATCCCTGTGTCTTTTTTTTTTTTTAATTAATTTAACAAATTACATTCTGAAAAAAGGAGCAGGAGATTGTACCTTTTTTTACAAAGAACTTCTGTAAAGATAACATGCTTTTTCAGGCACTTTGTCCTCCAAAATAAGATTGTGAAATGGAGTAACTGGCAATTGAATTCTCAGCTAAGAGTTAGTCTTTTTTTCCCCGTTTGTGCTGTGACTGGATGTAATATTTTAGCACTCTAGAAATAGCCTTGGTTCCTGTTCTACTGAAAGTGTTATTGTTAGTATTCTAATTACTATTTCATTAATATTGCTTTAATATTATATTCTAGTACTTTAAATACTGAACTTTCTGGAAAGAAAAATTAAACACAATCTCTTATCACCTTGATCTTTCAGGTAAGGTCATTCTAGGTCTCATTTTAATGAGACCTAAGGTCTCATTTTAATGAGAATCAATATTTTGGGTATCTTAAGTAATGTAGCTCCTAGTTGCTTGCCTTTAATAAGATTTTAGGATTTCTCCTGTATTAGGATACATGTTAACACAAATAATGTACTTCAGAAACTTTGATTTGGCTTCAGAACCAGTTTCACAGTTATTCACTAAAATACAAACTTAAGAACAGATGCACATGATTTATAGTTGACAGAAGAAGACTTCTTGAATGAGCTCTTGTGGTGGGTGGATCCTGTCTAAGTGCCCATCAAGCCACTCTATCACTCCCCTCCTCAGCTAGGTGGGAGGAAGTATATATGTTGAATCTCATTTTTGTCAAGATAAAGAGAGATCACCAATTGCTGTCTTGGACAAAATAGACTTGACTTAGGGAAATTAGTTTAATTTATTATCAACAAATCAGAGTAGGATAATGTGAAATAAATTTGAAACTTGAAACACCTGCTTCCCACTCCTTTCTCCTTCCTGGATTCAATTTCACTCCCAACTTCTCTATCTCCTCCCACTCAGCAGGGCAGGGAGATGGGGAATGGGAGATGCTGTAAATATATCCAACTGTTGCTCCTTCCTCTTGAGAAGAAGGATTCCCTACATTCTTCCTCTACTTCCCCTACTGTAGGAGGACGGGGTCCCTCCTACAGGATACAGTCCTCCACAAGCTTCTCCAATGTGCTTCCTTCCCATAGGATGCATTTCTTTATGACGTGCTCCAACATGGGTCTCTTTCACAGTGTGTAGTCCTTCAGGAACAGACTGCTGCAGCCTGGGATCGTTTCTCCACTGGTCCACAGGCCCTGCCCGGAGCCTGCTCCATTGTGGGTTTTTCCCAGGTTCACAGCTTTCTTAGGTCAGACAGAGCAAGCAGGTGCTTGATCTGTCATGGGCTCCTCCAGAGTCTGCAGGGGCAGAGCTACCTCACCATGGGCTGCACCATGGGNTGGGAGGAAGTATATATGTTGAATCTCATTTTTGTCAAGATAAAGAGAGATCACCAATTGCTGTCTTGGACAAAATAGACTTGACTTAGGGAAATTAGTTTAATTTATTATCAACAAATCAGAGTAGGATAATGTGAAATAAATTTGAAACTTGAAACACCTGCTTCCCACTCCTTTCTCCTTCCTGGATTCAATTTCACTCCCAACTTCTCTATCTCCTCCCACTCAGCAGGGCAGGGAGATGGGGAATGGGAGATGCTGTAAATATATCCAACTGTTGCTCCTTCCTCTTGAGAAGAAGGATTCCCTACATTCTTCCTCTACTTCCCCTACTGTAGGAGGACGGGGTCCCTCCTACAGGATACAGTCCTCCACAAGCTTCTCCAATGTGCTTCCTTCCCATAGGATGCATTTCTTTATGACGTGCTCCAACATGGGTCTCTTTCACAGTGTGTAGTCCTTCAGGAACAGACTGCTGCAGCCTGGGATCGTTTCTCCACTGGTCCACAGGCCCTGCCCGGAGCCTGCTCCATTGTGGGTTTTTCCCAGGTTCACAGCTTTCTTAGGTCAGACAGAGCAAGCAGGTGCTTGATCTGTCATGGGCTCCTCCAGAGTCTGCAGGGGCAGAGCTACCTCACCATGGGCTGCACCATGGGCTTCAGGGGAATCTCAGTTCTGGTGCCTGAAGCACCTCCTTTCCCTCCTTCTTCACTGATCTGAGTGTCTGCAGAGCAATTTCTCTCCCGTAATCTCACCATTCTCTCTGTCTGCAGTTGTTGCTTTTCCCCCCTTATTGAATATATTATCCCAGAGGCTCTGCCACCCTTTCTGATGGGTCCATCTTGGAGCTGGCNTGCTGTAAATATATCCAACTGTTGCTCCTTCCTCTTGAGAAGAAGGATTCCCTACATTCTTCCTCTACTTCCCCTACTGTAGGAGGACGGGGTCCCTCCTACAGGATACAGTCCTCCACAAGCTTCTCCAATGTGCTTCCTTCCCATAGGATGCATTTCTTTATGACGTGNTTCCTCTACTGAAACCATGCCACACAAAGCCAATAAACTCTTAAATAGAACAAGGTGGAAGGCATTTGTACTCCATGGTGGCTGCTTTTTATTGTAGTCTGTGTACAGAAACTACATATGAGTTAAGCCACTAGGGTAATTTCTTCTTTACTAGAAGTACTACTTACATGGAGGACCTGTCATGGCTTTGGGGATGAGAAAACAAAGAAATTAGAAAAGACACAGCAACAAGCTATTAGAGAGGTGTCCCTCTCTAAGGGTGATGTACTCAGAGGGACAATCAAGGTAGCATCACTACCTAAGTGCGCTGCTGCTCATACAGCTGCACTGTTCTTGGGCGGTTCTTACATGGCTACAGTTTTCATCCAAATGTTTAAGGAAAATTAAGTTTTTTGATGTCCAAGGAAAATCAACTTACATTTTTTGGGTCTGAGCTGCCACAGGCTTAGAGTTTCTTCTCTAGTAACTCCATAGCCTGTGTACTGGATTTGGGAGAGACAGCATTGTGTTTTTAAATTGAAACTAGTGAGTTTGTTTGATTTGGTTTTGCTTTTTTGGTTTTGATTGTTGGGGTTTTTGTCAGTTGTGGGTCATAAAACTATTTTAAGGTAAGTTAGAGAAGCCTATATTTCAGGACTTTTGAATCCCCACCCTCACACAAATAAATGAAAAGCTATCATTATCAGATATAATTTCCATGGTAAAAATAACTGCTTGATTTTCTTCCACAGAGACAACATCTGTTGAATGAAATGAAGCAAAGCAAGTAAAGTGATATCAGACATATTAATAACATCATTGCTATTCTTGCATACAATATTTTTTATAGAAGACATTTGCTTTTAAAGTTTTTTATGCATTATGAAAGTCACATTTTACTGCTGGGTTCACAGCATGGATTTCAGAAAGTAGATAAACCCAAAGGGTATTTTTCTCTCCTTGAAGTCATCAAGTGGAGATCCACAGCATACTGCCACTCTTTAAAGTGCATACATGCCAAAGTTCTCCTTTTTTCCACCTACACTGAGCCTGGTGCCACAGGATTAAACCTTTCCAGTGATTTCCCTCCAGTAATTTAAACTGCATCCAAAACCTTGGGACAGCTTTTCTGCTTTGTTTTGTTTCCCTTTGTACCTATCCTTGAAAGCAATAGTCAGGAAAAGAGGGATCGTGCTCATCAGTCCTACAGGGAATGATTCTTTCTTCCCCTGGTAATGATGGGTCAATTCAAACAATTTTTTTAACTTTTTTTTTTTTTTTTTTCCCCTGCAGATGTGTGGTTTGCAGGCATTTTGTTAATGTTTTGTTAACTCTGCTATAACTAAAGGTCATGGATTAGGCAATTTAACTGTTTGTCCTGTCTTTACTTATCTTGTCTAAATTTGGGCTTATGTGCTGCATAGAGCTCATAGCGACGACATCCACAGTGACTCTGGATGTGGGATTCAGCTTTAGAGACATCACCAATTTCTCTGCTTTGCAAGCAAGCTTTTTACAGCCTTAGGACACTGCCACCCAACCAATAGCCAACTAGTCATGTTAGGAGAAAATGCAAGCCCTGAAATAAAAGGACATATCAACTGACCATAGGACACTAAAAAAATTGTAGAAGATATTGTTGGTTTATCTGGAAGGTAGACATTAACTTCAATGAAAAGGTAAGAGGTGAGAGATGAGACACTTGCTCTGAACCTTAGAATAACTAGTATGCATTCCCTCTCCATGAATAAGGTGTGAGGAATACGTGTTTTTTGCCATGCATATCTTTACTTCAGGTCTTTATGGGAAGCTGAAACACTTTCTAGAGAATTATTTTCCTTTTAAAAGTGGAGGGTAGGAGTGGTGTACAGCACAAAATTATATCAATTTTTTTCTCTCCTAGAATAATTTTTCAAAAATAATCTGCTGTGGATCCTTCTCCAACAGCACATGAAACTATCTGTCAGCTGAAGAGGTTTTCTCTGCTTGACAGACAGAACAAAACATCTTGAACCGAATGTTTGCTTAGCTCTGGGGCAGGATTTGTGGTTTGTTGTTGTATGTATGAACTGTGAATATGTTAATGAGAAATGTGTATCTGGAAAGCCTTCCTCTGACTGATAGGGCATGTCTGAGGCTTGGAGAAAACAGGGAAGGATTTGTATGGCTTTTCACACTAAGATTACCAGATGGTCAATTCTGTATACCCACAGCTATCAAACACAAAAATTAAATTCTTTTAATAGACTTGATTTTTTTTTTAAATTAGAAAAATTTAGGCCATCCTTTTGGTTAAATAAACTGTAAAGAAGGTTTTGAATTCTGTGGAATTATGGTACAAAAGTCTGTGTGAACTAGGACTCTGGATTGTCCAGAGTCTGATCATATGTTGTTAACAACGAGAGTCCAAGGCCTTATATATTGAGTTAAAAGAGAAATCAGCTTGATGGCAACATTTTCCATCATCAGTTCATAGGACAATTCTCTATTTGCAAATACATATTGTTTGCCTTTTCTCCTTTCCTGATCTTTTATGCTGTCTCTTTTTCTCAGGAGCTCTAACCTTTTGTCGAGGTTGTACTGCTTTTTATTAAAACAGGAAAGTAAATGGCTGAAATTAATGGCTTTCATAAATATGGACAGAGATAAGTTGAAGGAATATGAATTTACTTCTAGAGATGCACTGCTCAGCAGCCTAGAGATGACATTAGAGATAGTGTAATGCAATCTAGGAATCATAATGTTGCTTAGGGTGTTTACTATGGTGTATGGATATTGTAGCACAGAAGCTACAGATGTCGTAAAACTGGGGAAGGGCAGCAGTGTTTAAGCCTCATTATTTAATGAGGAGATACTGAAAATGAAACTCAGACACAGAGATAGATTTTTTTTTAATGGAATTTTGAAGGTATATCATCTTTTACCTTTAACGTGATGGTGAGAAAAGCCCAACTACCTGGCAATTCATTTGCACCTGCTCCTCAGTTTCTTAACCCATCCCGTAAACAGGATGTTGATGTCCATCAAGTTTTTCTGCCTATACAGATTTCATATTCCTCTTTTTCCCTTCTTAAAGGCTCTATTAGTCCTGGCTGCATGAGCACTTGTAGAAGTTTTCTCCTTCCAGTCTTAAATGCTGGGTGTTGGTTGGAGACTAGACAACTTTTCAGTCCTGTTCATGTTGTTTCTTAATTTAAGGTCAGGCCACTGAGTGGTTGCTGGTGAGTGAGAACATTAAACAGAGCCCTTCTCAAGAGACAGTGTGACAGCCTTGCCTGGAGAGATTAAATTACTTATCCCAAATCAAATTAAATAGTCAGACCAATTGCATTTGGGAAATGGATTTCAGACTTTCTGCTCATGGTGAGGCAGGGGCTGTGGTTAAATGGCTGTTAGAATATCAAGACTTCCCAAGGAAGGTCAGGCTTTGGATGTACATATGTGAATTAAGTGTTGAGAAAAGGATAGAATTAGTGGAAATATTTGTCAGTATTGCACCTGTGCCCTTAGACTCTTAATCTCTGCTATTAAACTAAGAAAACAGGAAGACCTTAATCTTTTTATTTGGGCTTAAATAGTAGGTGTGTCATTCCCTCTCATCCCACCACAAACAGACAAGTGCTGAAAAAGATATACATAAAGGTCTAGCTGCCTCCTCAACATCCCTGTGCTTCCAGGGCATCCCAGCTTTCTGCTTTGAGAAGGCATAAGCCAGGAGGTGACTTCTCAGACCTTTTGGCTTCACAGTCCCTACCAAACTTTTCAGAGTAATATAGAATGGGAGAGGCCGGCATCAGCTTACTGTCAGTATGGCAGGGAAGTGCTAAAGGCAGGAATGGGATGCAAACCCTCCAGCAAGTGCTGAGTCCTACACCTCCAAGGAAACATGTGGGGCTTTGGGAAATTAGGTACTGTTGTGATCTGCTGTTGGCTGAAATAGCTGCTTTTTCTGGCAAGAGTCAAATCATAGACTTGGCAAATATGAAGCCATCAGAGCTAATTTTCTGTTGCACTGAACCCTGCATAGATGTTTACACAGCAGCAAATGGATGTTAAACCTTAATGCTGAATGTAAAGCCACTTGGCTCTTGTTCTATCCTGGTATAAATAATTACTCTTGATGTAAGGCAACAAAGAATTGAGACTGCTGATTCTGTTTTTAATCCAAGAATAATAACCTGTTCAAAGCATGCTAGGACTCATGCTCAATGAAATCAGTGGTGCTGGCTACCTAGTAATTTAGACCTAAATTAGATTTTACACCTGCACTTAAGAAAATGTAGTAAAATTGTCAGTGATGAAGTGGAATCAAAAGATACAATGAAAACCTTATCAGAAGCTTTTGTCATCTTCTGTTTCTCTTGGTTTTGGCTTGCTTCTTTGAAAAGAATAAAATGACAAACTGGACTTGGTTTAGCATTAAAGAGCTTGAATGTTTTCTTAGACCAGAGAATTGATGTCAGTCTTGCATTTGTTTCTCTATCAGGGCACAGACAATATCTTCACAACAGCCAATATGGATGCCATCTCCATGGTTCTGTTTTGCTTTCCTATATAAGCTTTCCTATAAATGTTTTTGCACCACCAATCTTTCAAGAAGGCAAACTTCCATTTTAGTATGTCTTTATGTCTTGCCTGTCTGAAGGACTGTGTTTTTCCTTTGTCATGGTTTAACCCCAAGCAGCAGCCAAGTCNCTAAACACTGTGAAGAGAATTATCTCTACTCCAGCTGAATCCAGCACACCATTTTATAAACAATTGTTGCGATCAATGGTAGTGCCACTTTTAATAAAATTTAACTGTCTTCAGTCTGTCATTCTACCAAAATGTGGTGAGAACTTTTGCTAAAAGCTCTTGTCTTTGCTTAAGGCAATTGCCTTTGTTAACAGCAATTCAATCTTAAGTTCAGGGATGCCGCAGGTTTTGGTGTTGACTGCTTTTATTAAGGATGCCTTATTTGTATCATGATGAATATGTCTTATGAGTACAGCTTTCTGACTGAGTAGTAGTAGCCTTTTAATCTCATATCAACATCATCAAACAGGGCTCTGAAACTTATGATAGAGAAGTCAAGTTATTGTTGTAGACCTTGATTTCAACCCTTAGGACTTTAGTTCAGCCTGGTGTAACACTGCTTTTCCCCGTGTTGTTACATGCTGATGTAACAGCTGTGTATCTAACTGCCCATTTCTACTGCATTAGCATCACCTGCATCTAAACCCATGTAATTACGGTACTTTGTTTCATTCCCATTTTAACAGAACTGTTGAAAAAAAAAAACATTGCAAGAGAGAGCAATGCTTCTTGTTTCTGTTGCTGGCCTAAATGACTCTATCATTTAATTTGCAGCTAAGATTTCTGGATGTTGACTGATATTCAGCTTCTGAAAGAATTTATTTAGATGATCTGGAATTTTGGTTTCTTCATGTCTCTTCAATATTTTGCAATCTACTACATTGGTGATATCACAATTTGGTGAGCTGATGTTTTTTGGGGTGAGTTTGTGTAAATACTGAGAGTGAAAAAACCCTCTTTGCATTCTCTCTTGCAGTGATCCTCTAATTCTGCCCTCTATTGACATATTCCTGCTTATTGTCTCCCACTATATCTCTTGATCAGGATACTGGTGTTCCTCTTGTGCAGTCTCATTGTGATGTCTTCTTAATGTAAGTATTTGTACTCCAATTAGTTGCTTCTTCATGCATCCTCACTTGCTGCTGTCTATAGGTCATCCCTTTGTTCCAAATCATCCATATCTGCAATGTTTCAATGGGGAAGACAGAGGCATGACTGTGTTTGTTTTCATCTTGTTTTCTACTTCTGTGGTCACAGTTTTGGGACTGGTTGATTGTTTGTGTATTGTGTTCATCACTGACTTTTGAGATTGTACCGCCTTGAAAAAAAAAGTTAGTTTATATCTGATGTTTTCTTCACTAGGATGTGAGCTGCAGGTATTCCATCTTGGCAGGATTTGGGGATGTTTGACTCCAGAAGAATGTTTGACTCCAGGGAATTTGAAGTCCCAGTGTGTCTGTTCAATTAGAACTTTGTTCTTTCGGTGTCACAGAAGTCTGATAGTAACAGTTTTGCCCTTTTCCTTAGTTAATTCCATTAGACTGGTTGGTTGTGACTGATTCTTTCTGAGATGGATGGCAAGGGTAGTTTTTAAGTCCGTAGACTGAAAATCTGTTGTTATAAGCGGCTGCTGAATTTTTGGTTTGGACCAGACCTCCTTCTTTTAAAGCATACTTATCTTGAAAGTCATCTCACAATTATCTCTTATACTTTTTATCTTTCATTACCTCTTTGTAGCAGTGGTAACTATTGGGAGTTCAGATTGAAACACATTGTTCTGGAACAATTTTCAGTAGTTCTCTTTTGTTTAAAAGTCATCATGAGACAAATATTCATAAGGCTGTTTCAGCAATGAATTCACCTTCTTAGAACTCCTAATTTTATATTTAGGATGTAGGATGTAGTAAAGATTAAAGGTTCATATTTATTTTCTATGCATTTACTGGCACTGCAAACCATTCCTGTTTGTTGTTGACATTCACGTACAAATAGCAGTACACTGCTCACATAAAAGTACAGATAATAGGAGTGTAAGAAGACCATTAGAAGAGGTTCACTGGATTCAATTTTTCTCTGAGATAAGTCCTTGGAAGTTCATAAAAAGTACAAAGGTGACATGGGTTTAAACAAATTCAAAGCTGGACCCACTGTGGAGAAGTGCTGTCACTCCTTTGAATATTATAATCCTTCCTATGTGAGTTCAGCTCTGATGTAGAGGGGAGAGATGGGAGAGTAGTTGCTCAGCTTCATGGCCGCTCCAGACCTAACAGTCTGTGGATCAGGCTACTAGCTTCTTGTCCTCTTCCTCACGGAATTTGAATTTATCTAGAGTGATTTCACCTTGCTCAAATGAATGTGCCCAAGGCTGTGAAGGTATGTGTATTTGTGCATTGAAGTCCTACAGAATTCAGTAAGATCTCAGAGTCACCCTCTCATTTATAGCTTTGTCAGCCTATCCAGGTCTGCTCCCATCTCCAATTGTGTCCAAATTTAGGAAGAGAGAGAAGAGGCATAGCATCATAACCCCTGTGCCTGCCCTGTGTGATTGCAAATTTATGCCTTCATGATAAATTGCAATTGTTAGGGAGAATGATCTTGGAATAGAGCAGATTTTTTAAAGACACTCTCTCCTGCATCACAGGAAGCACAAAGAAATCCTCTCTGTTATCTGATAAGAAGAAATAGAGGCCCTACCAAATGAAATTAATTCAGTGAAATGACTGAGGCAGTAGTAATGATGTTCTGGCATTTCTTTGCGGTTTATCTATCCCAGTGCAACATCTTTGCATGATAACTCAGAGCAGTGGCGACATAGAATCAACCAATGTCATGATGTAATAAAAGGATGTTTTAATGAAATTATGTAGTGATACCATCTCTGCTCATCAAAATGGTCACTCTTCCAGTTATGCCAAGCTTAAAAAATCAGTCAGTACATTTAATTTGAAGACATTAACAATCAATGTATGCATTACAGCTGTACATTTACTATAGCTGTGAACTAGTTTTACTTCTAAGCAGAAAACTAAAAGTTTAACAGTCTCAATATACTGAAAACCTATCAGCATCAACTGTAGTAAGTTGATTGANTAGTGAAAATTTATAAGAAGAATAAAATTCAAGCAGTGAACAGTGAAATGTAAGAAGTAACCAAGATGATGAATGTTCTTTCCAGTCTATACAATCTATTCAATAAGTGCTAAGGATGAACTCAGTCACTCTACCTCCACTTTCTTGTCAAGCCTGTGGTAAGAATATACTTTCACCAACTCACAACTGTACATATTAAACATGTCTGGATCAGCAATCATACCCTTCTGTAGCTCTGCACTCATGTCCAGTACCCCTTCCAATTCTAGATCTAAACCAGGTCTACTCATTGCTAGTTAGTTGAGTGCTTTGGGACTCAAATTAGAGCGTGCACAGTTGTAGCAAAGTTTGACACTGAATGGTAAGTCCTTTCAAACCTCCACGGATAAATAAAGAGATAAAGGAAATATCTATTTCAAAGACAGAGAATGGTAGCTTTCACTTCCCTAAAGTCACAGAACAAGCAACCGGCTGAACCAAGAAGAGAAGCCTGGGGTTCACAACTCCAATGCTGAGTTTAAATTGTGCCCAACTAATATGAGTTTGTGGGAGTCATTAATCACTTGCTTTTCTTTCCCCACACTTTAGAACCTTACAATATTTGAAAATAAAATAAAAGTTAGATTCAGGAGGATAATGGATCAAATTGGAATTGCATGACAACTAAAGAACTTCAAATAGGATTTTGTGTTGCAACAGCATTTGAACTGTGTAAGTTCACTAGATCAGGGAGAGATAGCTGAAAGGAGACAATCTTTTGGGGGGCATAGTAGTAAAGAAAATACATAGGAAGGTGCAAACCATCTTAGTGAAAACTATTGCTGAAGAAGTAATTTTTGTCAATAATGACCTGTTGTATTGCTCATCATTCTCATGTTTTGGTTCAGTTTTGAAAACTTAGTGACACAGGTCATGCCTAGTAGATCTGCCAGGACTGCTGTGTGCATCCCACTTTTATCTTGCAAAGCTTTTCTGCATTCTTTTCTTTACCCTCTTGCTCATCTTTAAATTTCTGTTTTGTAAGGATGGTTGGTTTTCTGCCTCAGAGAAAAGTAGGCAGTCACTGCCTAGGCGCCTTTTCATTGCAATTTATGTGAATCCGAGTTTACACTAGTTGCAATCACTAATGAATATTCATGTAATCTAGTATCTTTGAGGAATTGTTATCCTGTTTAATCATGCTTTAAAGCTTGTGATCATCTTTCCTGTTGATAATGCTTCTCAGCAAATTTCCTGTTGCAGAGAGACTGAGCTACGCAAAGATGCTGAGCTTATATGGTGATATGGGACACTGCAGAAGTGGGATATGTTTTCATCTCTTTTGAGAGCTGAGGCCAGTAAGATGCCTGGTGGTGTCTCTGGAAATCTGATAAGATCAAATACTCCCTGATGTTGGCAAAGCAAAATAAGCAGCATACCATGTTTTTTTCTCTGCTATTAGAGGGCGAGCCTCATTCACTTTTCAAGGCAATGTCACCTTCAGCAGCCACTTTCCTTGTCACTCAGGTCACTCCCTAAAGCAGAAGTCCAGCCATTTTCCAATTTCAAGAACTAATCCTTTGTGTAAGAGGAATTTAGCAAGCGGTGCTGAAAGACCTTGCACTAAATTGTGTCTGGCTTAGCCTGGTTGTCTTGAATACATAAAAAAGCTTCTGTGCCCCTTACTTTCAGTGGCTCCTCGAGTAGTAATGAAGCTAATTGCAGTCTCTGGTTGCA